>SNQJ01S0123504.1:0-20015 GCA_010110895.2 Picea sitchensis | reverse complement strand
AGAAGCTCTTTCATTTTTATACCATCATGATCGTATAAGATTTCATCAATATTGTTGTCATAGTATTCCATCAATGAAGTTTGATGAACGTGTTTGTCATTTATATAGAATTTTTTTTGAAGCCCTAATTTTCTTTCAAAGTACATAATTTAGTTGATGCAAATTTTAAGTTTGCATAAGTCTTTCTTCATTTTTCTTTTAGGTTCTACATTAATGTATATACAATGTATCTGTGTCATAGTTGTACTGATGAAATCCCTCTTTTTCGTTGATTTCTTAATCAGCACCATAAAAATACTCCCTTGCATTACTAGATGCTGGGACGTGTGTAATGTCAACAAAATTTACAAGGAACAAGGAATGGAAATTTTACGAGGACTAGACACGGGCAATAATGACCTATGAATGGGGCCAACGTTGAAATGTTTTAAAACAATTTCTGTATGCACTGAAACTTGCCATGGATAGACTATTTTCATGCCTTAATGATATGAGAGGGTTTCTGGATTCAAATTTGACTGACATACCGACTTTCTTCCATCATCAATTCATCATGTAAACCATAAACCCTAATTTTCATTCAATGTACACAATTTGGTAGACGCAAGTTTTAAGTTTTCGTCAGTCTTTCTTCATTTTTCTTTCAGGTTCTACATCAATGTATATACAATTTATCTATGTCATAGTTGTCATGAAAAATCCCTCTTTTTCGTTGATTGCTTAATCAACACCATAAAAATACTAGAGGCTGGCAACAATGACATGTGAATGGGGCCAACATTGAAATTTTTTCAAACTGTATCTGTATGCATTGAAATTTGACATGGATAGACTATTCACATGCCTTAATGATATGGGAGTGTTTCTTGACTCAAATTTCATTCACACACCCACTTTCTTCCATCATCATATCATCATGGAAACCATAAACCCTATTTTTCATATGTTTTAGTAGATATGTTAATGATAGTGTGATGTCACCCATGGTTAAGGAAAGAACTTAAGGTTATTAGGTCCAAGGATGATTTTAGGGGCTAAATTTCGCTCATGGGCTAATTTTACATGGTTTTTCCCAAAACAAGATTCGCTATTTTAAAAATGATTCGCCCAAAATCTATAGGATAAAATTATTTTACCTTGAAAATCGCCAAAATTTTATAAAAACTATATAAAATACTTATAAATTTGAATATTTTTACAAAATTATCGCCAAACATTTATAGTTGGCATATGAAGGATTAATAATATTCGTTAAGGTTTCTACATTTTAAAATAAATTTCCATCCTTAAAATCATCCCTGGTTAGGTCCTATTTGAATTTTATTAGAATTGAGATTCGTTACATAGTCCTTGAAAAAAGACAAAAGACTTATGTAGCGGATATTAATTTGGTCTTTGTGTGAGACATTTTATGTCATTAGTATGTTTTTTACAAAAATAATGGATCTTGGGGACTACACCATGGTCAAGGAATGAGGAACAAGGAACAAGGAAAAATGAAAGAGGAACCAGGAACACAGAACAAGGAACAAGGAATGGAAATTGTACTAGGACTAGACACAAACAAAAGTGACCTGTGAATGGGACCAACGTTGAAATTTTTTCAAACAGTTTCTGTATACATTGAAACTTGACATGGATAGACTATTATCATGCCTTAACGATATGGGATGGTTTTCGGACTCAAATTTCAGTCACACACCCACTTTATTCCATCATCAATTCATCATGTAAACCATAAACCCTAATTTTCTTTCAAAGTACATAATTTGGTTGACGAAGTTTTAAGTTTGCTTCAATATTTATTCATTTTTATTTTTATTTCTACATTAATGTATATACAATGTATTTCTGTCATAGTTTTGATGAAAAATACCTCTTTTTCGTTGATTTATTAAACAACACCATAAAAATACTAGAGACGGGCAATAGTGACATGTGAATGGGGCCAATGTTGAATTATTTTCAAACTGTCTCTGTATGCATTGAAATTTGACGTGGATAGACTATTCTCATGCCTTAACGTTATGGGAGGGTTTCTGAACTCAAATTTTACTTACACACCCACTTTCTTCCATCATCATATCATCATGTAAACCATAAACCCTATTTTTCATATGTTCTAGTAGATATGTTAATGTTTCCAACTTTCATATTTGTATTTGACTCAAGGTCCATCTAGCTTCCAAAGTATAAAATTTTGATTTCAATTGGATAAACCAAATATGAAATTTGACTGACACACCCACTTTCTTCCATCATCAATTCATAATGTAAACCATAAACCCTAATTTTCTTTCAAAGTACACAATTTGGTTGATGCAAGTTTTAAGTTTCCGTCAGTCTTTCTTCATTTTTATTTCAGGTTGTACATTAATGTATATACAATGTATCTTTGTCATATTTGTGATGAATAATCCCTATTTTTCATTGATTGCGTAATCAACACCATAAAAATACTAGAGGCGAGCAACAGTGACATGTGAATGGGGCCAACGTTGAAATGTTTTCAAATTGTATCTGTATGCATTGAAATTTGACACAGATAGACTATTCACATGCCTTTATGATATGGGAGGTTTTTTGGACTCAATGTTCACTCACACACACTCTTTCTTCCATCATCATATCATCATGTAAACCATAAACCCTATTTTTCATATGTTCTAGTAGATATGTTAATGATTCCAAATTTCATATTTGTATTTGACTCAAGGTCCAACTAGCTTGCAAAGTATCAAATTTTAATTTCAAGTTGATAAACCAAATATGAAATGAATCCAAGAATCATTTTATATCGTCGCAAGAGAGACAAATGTAAATAATCTTGCGACAAATTAGCTATGCTATCGACGAAAAAAGTTCGTCGATAGTATAGTTAATTCATTGCAAGAATATTGTGTCTAATTTGAATGGTGTTTCATGGTTTGAAAGGAGTGTAGGGCTTATATTATGGTGAAATGTAGTGTATTCTATAAGAACAATCTCTATGCTCAGCCTCAAAATGGATAGTACCATATCTTTTTCATAAGACAAATATTCTTTGTATGTTTCCTTTGTGGTGGCTCAAGCCCTCAGTACACATGATGCATGACAATGAAATGTCACAATTTGACTATTTAATTATAGTGTTATTTCAGCCATGGTTAATGAAATAACTTAAGGTTCTTAGGTCCTATTTGAATCTTCTGAGAATTGAGATTCGTTACATAGTCCTTGAAAAAAGACAAAAGACTTATGTAGCAAATATTAATTTGGTCTTTGTGTGGGACATTTTATGCCATTAGTATGTTTTGAACAAAAATAATGGATCTTGAGGACTACACCATGGTCAAGTAACGAGTAAAAAGGAACAAGTAATGAGGAATGAGGAACGAGGAACATAGAACAAGGAACAAAAATTGTACGAGGACTAGACACCGACAACAGTGACCCGTGAATGGGGCCAACATTGAACCTTTTTCAAACAGTTTCTGTATGCACTGAAATTTGACATGGATAGACTATTCTCATGCCTT
The DNA here is from genome assembly GCA_010110895.2 of Picea sitchensis. NCBI lineage: Eukaryota > Viridiplantae > Streptophyta > Pinopsida > Pinales > Pinaceae > Picea > Picea sitchensis. Next base: position 16,497 of record SNQJ01S0123504.1, on the reverse strand, counting down.
AATGATATGGGATTCTTTCTCGATTCAAATTTCACTCACACACCCACTTTCGTCCGTCATCAATTCATCATGTAAACCATAAACCCTAATTTTCTTTCAAAGTACACAATTTGGTTGACACAAGTTTTAAGTTTGCTTCAGTCTTTCTTCATTTTTATTTCATGTTCTACATTAATGTATATACAATGTATTCATTTCATAGTTGTGATGAAAAATCCCTCTTTTTCATTGATTTCTTAATCAACACCATAAATATACTAGAGGCGGGCAACAATGCCATGTGAATGGGGCCAACGTTGAAATTTTTTCAAGTTGTTTTTGTATGCATTGAGATTTGACGTGGATAGACTATTCATATGCCTTAATGACATGGGAGGGTTTCTGGACTATTCCCATCAAAATTCAAAGGCATAAATAAGGACATCACGATAAGGAAATGGTTGGATCATGGACCAGCTACGCGCAGGAGGTTACAAGGTGGACAAACCTAATCCACTTAGGGTTAGGGTTTTTGTCTTTGATGTAAAGGGTTTTTACCCATTTTTGTAGTATAAATATATGTTGTTAATATGTATGAGGATATCATATCATTAACAGATAAATTCTAGTGAGAGTATTCGTGAGTAGATTTTGAGTTAGTTTTGGAGACAAATGATTATCCATAAAAGTCCCCTATAGGTTTTTAGCCAAAAGTCATATATTGAATCCTAAATTAACAAGATCCATGTAGTGGATATGTCCCTATAGCAGTGTAATAGAAAACATATCTAACACAATAAGAAAATGATTAGTATATGCTAATTGCAATCGGTGGGTTTGTGATGAAAGCATCACAATTAGTGGGTTTGTGCTTGAAATTTGTTATCAAAAATATGCATAGAAAATGTTGTCCATAAACTAAATTCAATATTGTTGAAATGTCCAATATGTTTTTTTTAAGTGAGATTGTCCATGGGAAATTATAGTAATTTTTTTCAAATGTATCATTTTATGACAAAGTAAAATATTGCATCATTTAAACAAACTATGGTTTATGAATACAAATCCAAAAATATAGTATTTTCTTACCAAAACAAATGGTATGGCAATATAGCACAAATAAATTTAACAAGTAACCCACTTTAGATAATATTGTAACATTTTCCAAACTAGCTTAAAATTTGTATCAAATAGCAACAAAGACAAGATTATCAACTAAAAGTCGTTTTACAAAATTCTATATTGTAACATCAAAAGTCTACATTCTCATCTATCTTGAAATCCCGAAATGTTCCGAAGCATGCCCTCAATAATCATTTTGACATTTAAAAAATGATCTTATCCAACTTCATATTGAACAACTACACAAACATGCAATCAAGATAGGAAAATACGCTTTCTAAGAATATTGTTTCACCATGACACACGTATTTATAGATAGAAGGATACTCATACACTGAATAAAGACCAAAGCTAGCATTCCTATTATTAGTATTCACCTTAAATTGTTTTTATTCATATTTTTACATTAAGCGATAAGATAAAAGAAGAATCCATGTGCTGACATAGTGAAAATGATGAGTAGAATACAAGCTCAAAATAATTGCACCATGTAATATTATGAATATAATTTAATTCATCGATGTGAAAGCTTAGTTTTTCTAGTATTTTTTGTGTACATAAAGCAATATCCACATTCTCTACAATGAATTACATCACCAAATTTTAGTGAAGTCTTAGTTCTACAATGTGCAATATCATAAAGTGTAAGAATAATTCCTAATTTAGAAACAACTAAATGCAATTCATGAAATTACTTGTCCCAATACATATAATGTTTGTAAAGAATAGTATAACAAACATGTTCAATAATAAAAACTAATCAAGGTTTTATCAATCTATATAAAAGCTAGGAAACTAAAGATACCTTCATGAACTTAACTTGTAAGCTTAGGCACTTGAGGTATACCTAAAATACTCAAATCAAAATCCAATATAGTTCTGAAACTACTTGATATTGGTATTCGAGCAACTACTTTCAAAATGTTAGGAATCAAAAAATGACATATATTTGTTGATAATAAATCACTCAACCCACTTTTGGTAACCTTAATAGACAAAACTCTTATGTGTCAACATTTCATCAGAGAAAATATAACCAAGTTTTCACTTATCGTCTAGGCCAACTTTAAACACTTATATTTCCCCTTGTTTAATCCTTAGTAGATTAATCCAATAATAGAAACTTGCAACTATTGTACAACTGGAAAAAAATGGTATGCTTCATAGTGTCCCCTTTGTAGCAAAACACACATAAGGGACAAGTGAATTTTTACACTAAGAAAAGAAATGTGCATTGTATATCCTATTATGGGTGCAATGTATCATGTGCACTATATGTGTGTGTGTGTGTGTGTGTGTGTGTGAGAGAGAGAGAGAGAGAGAGAGAGAGAGAGAGAGAGAGATTAAATCAAAGCTCTATCCCAAGAGAGGGACATAACAACAGTTACAACCATAAGAATTTATCTGAATGTAGTGTCCATATAATCTTTGTGGCATATGATCTCATAAATTTTGATTTCACCATAAAACAAATAAGGAAATATAACCTCAACCCGACCCATTTTCTCTCATTCTTAGCCAATTTCGTATTGTAGAGCACTCCATGCATCTCCTATGACCTTTTAACATGCATCTAGCTCACTCAATCCCAACCTATTCAATATGACTATAATTTAATATGTATTATGTCATGTTTCTAATTTGCTATATTGTATGTTGAATGGAGAACTTCCCTATGTTTTGTTATTTGAGTAACACGTTATTATGCACTCATGCATAGAAATTGATGGGAAAACATATTTGGGTAACAATATCTTATGTGTGCATGCATAGGATTTGATAGGAAGGTAGGAGTGTTATAAAATTCCAGCAAGCATATAGTTCCTGAGTGAAAGTACAATGTGTTGGTTCATTGATTGTAATGTGGTTTTGGTCTAGAAAACATGAGTGATGGGCCATTGAGTGTCTTTATATCCATTATGTCTCTAAAAACCTATCATATTGGTAGGTCTCTAGGCACCATTGTGTTGATTAACGTTGTTTGTCATTGATGTCAACCCTTGAAGAAATCCCTGTAGCACAAGGTTTGGGTAATGAACCCAAGATTGTTTGATGTAAAGTGACTCATTATTGTCTTGTCATGGTTGATAAGAAGTAGAAATGGATGAACTCCAAAGTGGTCCCCTTATGGTGAAATCTGTCACTGGAAGACACTTTGCGGAGTGAGAGAACCCATGCTTATTTGAGGAATAATGAGATGAAGGACAATGCATTTGTGAGTGAAACTATCCTAGATGGACAGTGTTTGTCATGTCGGTTCCAGTAGTATGTGGAACATCACTTAACTCCTCACGGTTAGAGATTTATGACCATATGAAGTTGGAGAACCCTCATGAGTCTTATAGAAGCCCCCAAGAGTCAAAGTGCTTTGCAAAAAGAAATTATTTTAAATTAAGAAGCCATAAAATAAGGAAAGTGTAAGGGTACATGAAGATATAAATAAGAGACAAAGATCACTCATAAAAAAAACACTTGTACATATTGTATATCTATTTTCTTGTGTAAAGCTTCTTGTAAATACTTGTGGATACATCTGAAGTGGAGAATGTATGAGGTAGCATGAAGGGTTGATGGAAAAATTCTCAGAATTATAGAAAAAACCCTATTTTCTAAGGTGTACGCGAGTTGTCTTTGTACAAGGTGCGTACATGTTGAGTTATACGTGGTATGTCTGTGTACAAGCTGCATACATGCTGAGTTATACACGGGTTGTATGTGTACAAGGTGCATACATGTTGAGTTATACGCAGGATGGCAGTGTATTAGGGTGCATACATGTTGGTAAATCCATGGAAACTTGAAGAGATGAAGATGCAAAGGTTCTATATTCTGATATCAAGCTCCCGGGAAGGTCTAAAGTGCTCAAATACATCAGATCCATCCATTGGTTCAAAAGGTATGTCTTAGTTCTATGAATAGTTGGATTTTGATGTATACATGAGGAATGACAATGGAGATTTGAGGATTCTCCCTAGAGAGACTATTGGCTTCATGGGATCTTCTGCATAAGTTAGATCTACAGAAATATAGTGCTGGTGTATTCATCATTAATAATTCCTGTGAGGAACATCTTGTATTTCTTGGCATATGGCTAAGGGTTTTTATGGTACATGGTTGAGAGATTGTATTTGTGTAGTAGTTGATGTATTAGGAGACTGAATATCAGAAATGGGTTGATGGATAAGATCATGTGAGGGATATTATACTTGATTACACATACCTATATGAAACATGACTAGAGAGAGACATACTTTCCTTGAGTAAAGGTTATATATGAGGATGCATGCACAGGGTACAGTTACAGTCTGGATACAATGATAGGTTACATATCTATGTTAAAGAAGTTACAAAGGATCATAAGTTTTCAAGAAAAATGAAACCCTAGTTTTTAGAAGGCATACATAGACTACATAATAGTTTGGTAGTGTACATATGCGGGTTGCATAACGTATAGGGCGCGTACATACGTGGGTTGAAACACTACAGGTCATGTATCTATTGTATTTTTGTAGATACATGTTCAGTTTAGGTACAATTTGATTACAAGGAAGTTGTACAGATTGGATACAGGTCAGTGGTATAGGTTGATACAGTTGTACGACAATATATCTCACAGTGATAGGTTGACAGTGGTTCCATCATTCTACTTATACTTCAAGGAATTTGGATGGGGCAAAGATAGGTGGTTGTAGCCACCTTCTGGTTGTAGCCGGAGAACACAGGGGATTGTGGCTAGAGAATTGGGCAGTTGGAGCTTCCCTTAGGTTGTAACCTGAGAAAAGAAGGGGTTGGAGCCTCCTTCTAGTTGCAGCTAGAAAACAAAGGAAGTTGGTGCTTCCAATGAATGTAATTATTCCAGACATATAAGAAAAATCAATCCGTGGTTTTCTCCTGATTCGGGTTTCCACGTAAAACAATTGTGTACTGTGTAAGTGTGTGATTGTTCATTTCCTATTGCTCATTATTGGATAATAATTCTACATTGATATAACACTTGGAATATTTGGAGAAAAAGGATTATAATTACGCTATTACTGGTTCACCCCCCCTCTTAGTAATCCAACACATTGCCGATCTCAACAATAATAGTTACAAGTGATTGTTATTGTATGTAGATATGTCTTTCACTTATTTCCACCAGTAGGGAAATAATCTACACAATTATCATATTTTCCTCCACCATCAAGACAAGGACGCAATGGCTCCTCCTCTTCCCTAGTTAATAATAGCACTTTCACAATAATTCTTGCAAATCCATTGGGCAATTTGAGTTTGACTTTCCCTGGATACCTACTAAGACTAATATAAGGGAGTGTGATCTTCATGTTACTAATTTATTTTCACCAAGGTAAAATTTGGTGTCGAGGATCATCAACTCAACTCATGTGTGGTGATGATTTCTTGGATGCTTGATGATGTTAATTTGTGTCTAGTTTGGACACTTAAAAACTACAATTTCACCTAGTCCTTACACCATACACACATGGAGTAAAAAGGCATAAAATAATTGAAAGTTCAACAAGCAATATGGTATAAGGTTCAAGAATCATCTTCGAAAACATCACATTATTGATTGTGTCATTTAGTGCCATTGAACTTTAAGACATTGGAGTGAAATTAAATCGTAAATCCATTGAGAACAATTCTCTTTGAGACAATAGTTTATCGAGTCACTGAATTGTACAAATTAAAAGATAAGTTTGATTCATTAAAATGAATCATTGAATTATACAAAGGGTGGAGTTACAAACCCTTTCAAAGTTAATAATGTGTTTTTAAATTCAAAAATCAATTGAGATCAATACTTACTTAAAATTGAATAAGGATGTCATTGTCTTTTCACAATAGTCTTCAAGTGAGATACATCAAAGTCAAATCATTATATAATAACTATTTTTGGTGCATGATCAATAGCACCTAACACCCTAAGGTTGTTGATGACAAGTTCAAGAAAGAGAGACATAAAGTAAGAGAGCATGACACAATTGAATATCTAAAAATGGGTAAATGAGGAAAACATTTGCAAAATGTCAATCAAGAAATTAATCAGTTACATGAATCTTTATGTGATTTTATCCAACAATTTGAAAGGTTATAGAAACAAAATGTGATAATGATGGATCATTTGATAAAATAAAACATTCATGAACGTATGGAATCAAACATGTGAAGCATGATTTTTCCAAACTAATTGTAAGACCGTGTGAAGAATTGTAATTCAACAAGAACAAAAAAGGTTTAGGATATGGAAGATACCTCAACTTTCATATTCTAGACTACTCCAAACCGATTGAATGGGAAAGACTCAAATGTTCTAGAAGTTGATGAAGGAGTTAATGTTGAATCTAACAATATTGTTGATAAAGTTGATAAACATATGGATACAATTATTGATAAGTGACACCATTGTCATCAAGTTGGACATGTGGAGATAAAATGATTTAGTCTCCATCCAAATCATCATTGTGGCAAGACAAGTAATGTTTCAAACAAATGTTGAAAGAAAAATAAGGTCAAAAGGTAAACAATTCACTAGATGAGCTCTTGGAAATGGAATTTATAATCTAAGACTTTTCATAAGTATTATTTCTGATTTCAAGCATAGGTAAAGACATGGGAATTTTGATTATTGAAATTTTTTATTAAGAGTTTTGGCTCATTTTGAGATAAACCACATCGTTAGAATTTCGATAAAATGAGTAGATTAGAGGCAGAATTTTTCCTCATCGAAAAAATAGACTCACCATAAAGGTTGAGTTTGTCCACTTATTAAGGCAATCCTCAAATAAAATCTATACAATAAAATATAGGAAGTTATAGACCAACATTATAAAAATCATTTTTTGTATAAGATATCATCAACCATGCACATGGTCATCCACCTTAGAGATCATCCACCATGCTCCATCCATATCATCCATCTTTGTCCCTACACCCTTCTTCACATTCAATGACAACATGACAAATAGACTAGGTGATGATGTGGTAGCCTAGGCTAACTAATATGTCGCATTCCTCACATCCAATGATGATGTGACACATGGACCAAGTGATGAGGTGGAAACCATGTCTAAATAACAAGTGGCATTCTTCACATCTAATGAAAACATGACATGTGGACCAAGTAGTAACCAGAGCTAACTAATCGACTCATCTTCGCCCCTTAATCCTTCTTCACCGCTAATGACAACTTGACATAGGGACTAGATGATGAGGTGGAAACAAGGATAGTTGAAATTTTGCATTCTTCACATCCAATGGTGGCATGACACATTGACCAAGTGATGATGTGGTAAATTAAGGTAACTGACAAGTAGCATTCTTCACATTCAACAACAACATGATGCATGGATGAGGGGATAAGGTGGAAACGATAGCTAACTAATAGGTGGAAATATTGACATCTAATAATAGTGTAACACATGGAACAAGTGACAACTAGGGATAACTAATATGTGGCAATAGTGGGAAAGCTAACACTTAGCTCACATCTAATGACAACACAACATGTTGACATATATATTGTATGAAGAAATTATTCAAGTGCATGCGGGGTTATCATTTGTGTCTCAAATATACAAAATTTAATGGTTTTTGAAGCATGTACTCTAGAAGCATATCTTAGGCTATAAATGTCCAAATCAATAAAATGAATGGTCTTAGGTGATTCTCTATCCTTATTGTTGTAAGATGATTATCTTATAAACATCATTGAGGTTTTATATTCATAAACAATGATTTCATGAAGTAAACCACCGAGTTCACTTCAAGTGGTATTAGAGTGGTTGTTTCATTGACTTGTGGTCAATTACAATCTATTGGTGGAAATAAAAATATTGAGATAGTGGTCCAATTCATTCATAAGAGTATTTTTAAAATAATTTTAAAATTCTAGGCTTGTAGCCTAGAATCATGATAGAGAAATTTGTATTCATGGTAGAAGAAGTCACCAAACGTTATTGGTGAAAATTGTTGATAGTGACAATAATTTCTATGACTTTCCTTTTTTCTGCAAACACTAATAGTGGGTAGAAATAACAAGCTTACAATCTCATGACCTGACTTTGAAATAGTTTGTGAGAGAGAATAACTCATAAAAAAATAATTATTGCAAGGAAATAAATCACTGCAGTAATAGAATTGAAGTTAAAGAAAAAGGCTTCATTTATTGTAGCATGACTATGGGATTAGAGTGTGATGGCCCGAGTTTGAAATTGGGAATTCATATTGGAAACGTTTAGCACCCTAAATGCATCGATAACACTACAAATTTTCTATCAAATCCATAGGAGAAGTACCAGGCATGTCAAAGTTGTCATGGTGATGCAGTTCAATTAAATGTTCCAAGTTAATTATTGTTCTTTACTTATGTACGATGATTATATTATAAACAATGATAGGGTTTTATATTCATGAATAATTATTTTATGAAGTGAACTACTAGTTTCACTTCAGATGGTATCAAAGTGGTTGTTCTCTTGACTTGTGGAGAATTTCAATTCACTAATGGCCATTAAAATATTGGGATGGTTCAATTCATTAATAAGATTATTTTAAAAAGAAATTCTAAATTCTAAATAACATATAATCTTGAAAAATAAATTTTTATGTGTAGTAAAAATAAAAAATTCAGTAAAACTCATTAATGAAAATTGTTATCTCTTGCGCTTTATCATATATCCAAAATAAAAATAAAAAGATTCCATTGTTAACTCTCCCGCTTGCACCCTCACCTCCTGCTCACACCCTTACCTCCTTCTCGCACCCTTACCTCCTTCTCACACGCTCACCTCCTACTCACACCCTCACCTCCTGCTTGCACCCTTACCTCCCGCTCGCACCCTCACCTCTGGCTCGCACCCTTACCTCCCACTCGCAGTATCACCTCCGGCTCACAGCCTTACCTCCCACTCACACCCTCACCTCTTGCTCACACCCTCACCTCCCGTTCGCAGCCTGATCCCATTCCTTGTAGAGAAGAGATGAAGTCTCATCATTAGATCCATATATTCTCACCTCACCACATTCTATCAAGATCGATCAAAGCCAAAGATGCTACATTGGAGACATAGGAGCCCTAGTTTGAGTGACAGAGGTGCCCTAGCTCAAGAAATGCCGCCAAAATCATCGAAAAGTGATTTATATGCAAAATTGGATAATGTTATAATCATTGACAATAGAAATTCAATGAAAAACATCCACTTAACAAAAAATTAGTAATAGTGGGTTGAAGCATTGATTCAAATGAATAATCGTGACAGTCCTCATCCATGCCATAGTGGAGAATAGAATGAAAAACCCTTGTATTTCAACCTAGCTCCATACTTCATTTTCCTTGTTATTCCATGCACATTGAGAGAGGGGTGTTTTCATCATTGGTTTTGCAAGTGAATATGCAACCCTCTATTGCATGTCTCTGTGTCCATTTATGTGGGTTTAAGAGCACTTGAAGGTAGTGGGTGAAGTGTGGGACTCAAATTATATGTTTTGGCTTCGCTTGTTTGCTTTGGAAGCTAAATGAGAGCCAACTTTTACAATTTACCTTGAACCCTCATTCATGAACATTGTGGGTTGAGAGGAGCTCAGTTTTGGGCATAAGTTCATGGTCAAAGGGCGTAGTTTGAAGAGAAAAATAGGAATGGATACAATCTAATCATCAACTTCAAAAAGAAAAGGAGGTAACCTTCAACCTATAAAAATAGTTATTTGATGCCTTCATTCTATGTGTTATCTACTTGAATAATGGTGGCTTGGGGTTTTTTATGAGCATGCATCTTACCTTGCTAAATCTCCTCGTCAATTGTGACTCAATTTGTAGTTACCTTTGTAGGCAAGTTTTCCTATGTTCTTTCTATATTAAGTTTATATTTTGGCTTGAATGACCATGGTCTAGGGTTTGAAAATTCTATTTCCTTAGCCTATCATTTCGATTTACCTCATTTTCTAATTTTTTGAAAAGAGACAATGATCAAATCTTCCATGTTGTCTCTTGTTATTAATAGGAAATCAACAACTCAACACACCTATGTTTCGATACATATGGATACAATTGTTGATAAGTGACAACATTGTCATCATGTTGGCCATATGGAGACAAAATTATTTAATCTCCATCCAAATCATCATTGTGGCAAGACAAGTAATCTTTCAAACAAACGTTGAAACAAAAATAAGGTCAAAAGGTAAACAATTCACTAGATGAGCTCTTGGAAATGGAATTTATAATCTAATACTTTTATAAGTCTTATTTTTTATTTCAAACATAGGTAAAGACATGGGAATTTTGATTATTGAACTTTTTTATTTAGATTTTTGGCTCATTTTGAGATAAACCACATCGTTAGAATTTCGAGAAAATGAGTAGATTGGAGGCAGAATTTTGCCTCATCGAAAAAAATAGACTCACCATAAAGGTTGAGTTTGTCCACTTATTAAGGAAATCCTCAAATAAAATCTATACAATAAAATATAGGAAGTTATAGACCAACATTATAAAAATCATTTTTTGTATTAGATATCATCAACCGTGCACATGGTCGTCCACCTTAGAGATCATCCACCATGGTCCATCCATCTCATCCATCACGCAGGACCATGTTTTTCATAATCTTAGTGTTAATAACAATAGTTTTTCCAATAGTGAGTGTCCCTGTCTTATCAAATATAATGAAGTCCACCCGTGGACAAAAAAATCTCTTATTTTAAAAGATGAACATAACCATACTCATAGAAGTACTTCTCTAACTCTAGAAACATAGTTCATATTCAAACAACGAAAAGGTATTTTTCCAATATATCACTTACTTTATGTTCACTCTCAAGTGCCTTTCCCCCTTTGATGAGAACACCTTGTGTGGCACCTACTCCAGTGCCCACCATGACTGCAGTGGATGTTGCAAGGCCCAAAGCACAGCGACAAGCTATAACCATGATAGATATGCCAAACTGAAGAGAAAGCTCAAACGCATCCATGGAAGAAGGGATCCGAGACTTGGGGTATGAACCAATATTTCCTGCTACAAACCATGCTAGCCAGGTAGTAAAGAAGATCACAATAACCTACAAAACAGTGAACAAAGGTAACCATACTTAGTTTCAAAAGTATAATTCCACATGAGCTAGGTTTAGCCAAACTGCCAAAGGCTCATTTTTTACTTAAGTATATAAGAATAAGAACTTTGAAATCTAAGGACAAATGACTCATCTGTGGAAGAAAGAACTAAAGAAAATAAGGCAATGTTTTTTTAATTTCCCGTGTGTACGAAAGCACTAAAGAAAATAATGCATGCAAGGTAAAAATGACACTAAAGCAAGTGTGTTGAAGAAAGCAAGTTCATTTTCATATGCACTAAAACTTATAGATAGTTGCAGTTCACATATTTTGATATAATATACATGTGGGGGTTTGAATCCCCATTATTGTTTATCAGGGCTTCTCATGTCTCTTCGACCCCCTTCCTTCAACATGGGTGCATCATTTCATATGTACTTAGTTCATTCATAGTTGGGATGTACTTCAAATTTTAACACCCATATATATGTATATGAGACTGATTATTTCATATTAATATATCCCGGCCTTTGTTTCTTGCATGATGTTGTATTCGAGACATCTTCATTGTCTCACTATTTATATCATGAGTTATATAAACGAGTATGGGTATGCCTAGCTTGTCCCATTGAGATCATGTAGCTCACCACCTTGTGACCCTTTTGTTGACAAGTAGTTTTTTGTGGCCTCTTTGATGGTTTCGCCTCTATTTTTTTCCTGTGGCATTTTTATCTATGACATGGATATGGATATTTATTTTGTGCCTCTATTTTTTTCCTAGCAGTACTGCACCTCTTGCTATTTTTTTCCTTAGTATGTATATTTATTTTTTCACCTCTTACTCCTTCCCATAGCTAGTTTTCATCGAAGTTGAAATTCTTGCATTTAATTTTCTCTTGCATGGTTTAAAGAGTCGAGTCAAAATTCCATAAGTTTCATGACCACTCCTTTGAGTAACAACAACCTAAAATCAAGCGCTAATTAAAATTTATCTAGAAAATTTTCTAGGGCTCTTCAAACCCATATTAGCTTAGGTGTAGAGCTTTGGAATAGGATTGTGAGAATAACTTTCCAAAGCTTCTAAACAAACATAAAGCCTTGAGTTAGGGTGTGAAATCCAGTTGCTATATCACTGACTTTGGGAAGCCCTTCTAACACAAGGGTCAATCATGAGGCTGCATTGGGGCCCTTAACGTAATCAACCCTTCTTTGTTGGTCTTGGTGTCAACTGTCGATTGTCCCCCCTCTGCTTTGGTATAGTATGTGGTACCATAGAGGCCATAATATTTTAGACTTCCTACATAAGGTGACAACATAGGGAAGGTGGTGTTGTACCTAGGATCGATGTTGGCTAGACTCACTCAGACTCCTTGAAGGATTTTCCACTACTCAGTGAGGTAACTTGCACCAGGGCGTTAGTTCGTTAAGCGGGTTGTCAACATAACTTTCTCACCTGCCAAAACTCAGCCCCTTCGTGCATCGATTCTGCGATGTTGGATTCCATCACCAACTAGTGCTTCCTTGTGAGAAGGTTTGTTTTGATGCTTGACTCCTAGATTAATTAGCGTGTGTTGTTTTTTCTCCTTAGTTGGAATTAGGATTGAGTTTGTGTCTAATGGCATTAGTTCCAGGTTAATTCATCATTTGATTAATACAAAATATGGATACCATTAAAATAAAAGGAAATAAAGAGGTAACAAATAACTCATACCTAACTTACATCTTATAATTCTCCAACATTGTTCTTTACACTTAGTGCAACAAACACCAAATGGAATGGTTTACACAAGGTCAATGGAGAATGTTATTGGAAAATTCAAAATATTGTCATAAACCCACATCTCACATATTATCATAAACCCACTACTTTTATCCCCCCTCTATCTGGTAAATGCTACTTCTTATACTAGCCTTCCCCTACAATAGGGAGTGTTGTGTCCCTTTTCTCGAAAATAAGTGAGGTTCCTCTTCGTTCTCCCAATATTCTCCCAACCTCTTGGACAGTAATACATGCAGCTTCAAAACTAATGTATAGGGAAACTAGAATCCAATCATGAACCGAGAGTGAGGGGTGCGGACCGGGAGTGTGGAGTGCTCTAGATAAAATCCTATGCCAGGAATCCAACAAATACGACAGTTCCTCAATCCGAGTCTCAGTTTTTGTCTTATGCCCAGTTGTAAATCGCATCCCAAACCATTTCGAGGACTCTTGGCAATTCTTCCTTGGGGCATTAAATCCTAACGAAGCAACATTTTTTAGTTTCATGAGATGCTGCATGCTTTTTTAGACATGGACTAGGTGACCATAGTGTCCATCCTCTCTCGAGGCATGGTTTCATAAATTGGACCCCTAAATCCAAATGTTGCATTTCTTATTACTGAGCAAAGCACTAGTTATCGAAATCGATGAAAAAAACAACTTCTGAGGGGTTGGAACAGAGAGTGAGGGGTTCTCTAGCTAAAATCATATGCAAGGAATCCAACAAAGACAACGGTTTCAATCTGAGTCTCGTTTTTCTTTTTATGCCCAGTTGCAAGTCGCATCCCAAACCATTTCGGGGACTCTTGGCCAATTCCCTCTCAAGGCATAAAAGACTAATGGAGAAACAATTTTGAGTTCCATGAGATGTTGCAAGCTTGTTTAAGCATGGACTAGGTGACCAAATTATCCATCCGCTCTCGAGGCATGGTATCGTAAATTGGATCCCTTAATCCAAATGGTGCATTGCTTCAAACTGAGAAAAACACTAGTTCTCGAAATCAATGAGTAAATCAACTTCCGAGGCATGGAACCCAAGAGTGAGGGGTTTTCTAACTGAAATCCTATCCTTGTAATCCATCGAAGTCGACTGTTCCTCAATCCAAGTCTCGGTTTTCATTTTATGCTCAGTTGCAAGTCACATCCCAAACCATTTCGGGGACTCTTGACAATTCCTCCTCAGGGCATAAAAGGCTAACAGAGAAACATTTTTGAGTTTTGTGAGATGCTACAAGATTTTTTAGGCATGGAATAGGTGACCAAATTATCCATCCTCTCTCGAGGCATGGTTTCATAAATTGGCCCCTTAATCCAAATGTTTCATTGCTTCCAACTGAGAAAAACACTAGTTCTGAAAATCAATGAGTAAAGAAATTTTCGAGGCATGGAACCTATGAGTGAGGGATAGTATAGCTGAAATCCTATCCCAATAATCCATCCAAGTTGACGGTTCCTCAATCTGAGTCTCATTTTTTGTTTTATGCCTAGTTGCAAGTCGCATCCCAAACCATTTCGGGGACACTTGGCAATTCCTCCTCGGTGCATAAAAGGATAACGAATCAACATTTTTGAGTTCTATAAGATGTTGCATTCTTGTTTATCCATGGAATAGGTTACCACACTGTCCATCTACTCCCTAGTCATGGTTTCCTAAATTGGACCCCTAAATCCAAATGTTGCATTGCTTCTTACTGAGCAAAGCACTAGTTATCGAAATCGATGAAAAAAACAACTTCTGAGGGGTTGGAACCAGGAGTGAGGTGTTCTATAGCTAAAATAATATGCCAGGAATCCAACAAATATTATGGTTCTTCGATCCGAGTCTCAGTTTTCATTTTATGCTCAGTTGCAAGTCACATCCCAAACCATTTTAGGGACTCTTGGCCAATTCCTGCTCAAGGCATAAAATACTAATGGAGAAACATCTTTGAATTTCGTGAGATTATGAAAGCTTGTTTAGGCATGGAATAGGTGACCAAATTATCCATCCACTCCCGAGGCATGGTTTCATAAATTGTCCACTTAATCCAAATGTTGCATTGCTTCAAACTGAGCAAAACACTAGTCCTCGAAATCAATGAGTGAACAACATTTTAAGGCATGGAACCCGAGAGTGAGGGTGGTATAGTAGAAATCCTATCCCAGTAATCCATCAAACTCAACGGTTCCTCAATCCGAGTCTCAGTTTTTGTTTTATACCCAGTTGCAAGTCACATCCCAAACCATTTCAAGGACTCTTGGCAATTCTTCCTCAGGGCATAAAAGGCTAACAGAGAAGCATTTTTGAGTTCCATGAGATGTTGCATGCTTATTTAGCCATGGACTAGGTGACCACCATGTTCATCCACTCTCGAGGCATGGTTTTGTAAATTGGACCTCTAAATCCAAATGTTGCATTGCTTCTTACTGAGCAAAGCACTAGTTATTGAAATCGATGAAAAAAAAAACTTCTGAGGGGTTGGAACCGGGAGTGAGGGGTTATCTAGATAAAATATTATGCTATGAATCTAATAGAGATGAGGTTCCTCAATCCGAGTCTGGGTATTCATTTTATTCTCAGTTGCAAGTCACATCCAAAACCATTTCGGGGACTCTTGGCCAATTCCCGCTCAGGGCATAAAACACTAACGGAGCAACATTTTTGTGTTCCGTGAGATGTTGTAATATTTTTTAGGCATGGAATAGGTGACCAAATTATCGGTCCACTCCCGAGGCATGTTTTCGTAAATTGTCCCCTTAATCCAAATGATGCATTGCTTCAAACTGAGAAAAACACTAATTCTCGAAATCAATGATTAAAGCAACTTTCAATGGGTTGGAACCAGGAGTGAGGGGTGCTCTAGATAAAATCCTATGCCAGGAACCCAACAGAGATGACAGTTCCTCAATCCTAGTCTCATTTTTTGTTTTATGCCCAGTTGCAAGTCACATGCCAAACCATTTTAGGGACTCTTGGTCAATTCCCGCTCAGGGAAAAAAAGACTAATGGAGAATTTTTTTTGAGTTATGTGAGATGCTAGAAGATTATTTAGGCATGGAATAGGTGACCAAATTATTCATCCACTCCCAAGGCATGGTTTCATAAATTGCCAGCTTAATCCAAATGATGCATTGCTTCAAACAGAGCAAAACACTAGTTCTCAAAATCAATGAGTAATGCAACTTTTTGTTAAATTTTTAATTAAAATAATGTACCAAGGCAAGTGTTTCTCTTCCCTAGGCGCCTAGGGGGAGAAATTGTCGAAATTGGGTCTTAGTAAAATTAATTTGTGAGATGCAAATTAAAAGATAACTTTATGATTGAAGTGAGGGTGAGTGAAGAGACATCAAATCTCAGCCACCCATCTAATCTAATATCAGTTGTTAGATTAGAAAACTCCTCACCTTCCCTCATGAAGTTGATTAAGGCAAGTGGGCGCACCCATTCTTGGGTAAGAAAGGAGTGAAAGAAATCTTGGTGAGAGGCCAAGAGGCTTTTTCGTGAGATGCCAAGAGCAAGAGGAAGCAGCAGCAGTCTTTTTGAGAGAACAAGAGAGGAGCTGAAGCATTCTTGTTGAGAGAACAAGAGAGAGCAAGAGAGAGAGGT
>SNQJ01S0123503.1:6379-20549 GCA_010110895.2 Picea sitchensis | reverse complement strand
TATTGTGTGTCATTTATTGATGATTATTCTTGCAAGACTTGGGTTTATTTCTTGAAATCAAAAGATGAAGTGTTTGGAAAATTTAACGAATTCAAAACATTGATAGAAAATCTTTTTGAAAGAAAAATCAATGTACTCATGTCAGATAATGGAGGAGAATACACCTCAAAATAATTTGCAAGCTTTTGTAGATATGTCGGGATTAAGAGGGAGCTCACCACTCCCTATAATCCTCAACAAAATGGTGTAGCAGAAAGAAATAATAAAACTATAATGGAAGCAGTGAAGACTATGATCCATGATCAATATCTTCCAATGAACTTATGGGATGAAGAAACAAGAACAACAGTGTATGTCCAAAAATAATTATCCCATAGTGCACTTGGATTGAAAACCCCCGAAGAAATGTTCTCCATAAATAATTCAGAAGTAAACCACCTCAAGTTAATTGGCTGTCCAGTGTTTGTACACATTCCGAAAGAAAGGATAACCAACTTGGACCCTTTAGGAAAGAAGGGAATATTTGTTGGATACTATGAGGTCTCTAAGGCCTTCAAAATTTACATACTAGGTTACCATCATATTGATATCAACATAGATGTAACCTTTGATGAATATGAAGCACTCGAGAAATCAAGGAGATTCCAGCTTGAAGAAGCATATGTAGAAGAGCCTGTAGCCCCTAGAGTTGCAGAACCAATGAGGAAAGTTACAAATACCCCTGATGATGAGATTCCATAAGATCATGATATGACAGAATCTCAAAAACCTCCCGAAATGACGATCTCTCACAAGAGAAAGCCAGTTTTGGAAAGGGAACTTATTCAATATGGAGAGAAGTATGGTGCCCCAGAAGGAACCATGATACAAATGAAGAAACCTAAGCCATTCTCCATTTACATGGCTTTGATGTATGATCTCATAGAAAAAGAGCCTACTTTCTTTGAAGAAGCCATTCAGAAGAAAGAATGGGTAGATGCCATGATAGAAGAATACCAATCCATCATAAAGAATTATGTATGGGAAATAGTTACCAGACCGAAGAACAAATATGTGGTATCTTCCAAATGGTTATACAAGATAAAACATGTTGGATATGGAAGTATTGAAAAACATAAAGAAACGTTTGTAGCTCATGGTTTTTCTCAAAAGGAAGGAATTGATTATGAAGAGACGTTTGCTCCTGTAGCCAGATACACTTCTATCAGAACTATCATAGATTCTCTTGCAGCCAATATGAAGTGGAAGTTACACCAGATGGATGTGAAAACAACCTTCTTAAATGGTGTTATTGAAGAATAAGTGTATATAGAAAAACCTCAAGGGTTTGAAGTTGAAGATAGAAAGACTCATGTCTGCAGGTTGAAGAAGGTTCTGTACAGGTTAAAGAAAGCTCCTAGAGCTTGGTATGGTAGAATTGACAGTTTCCTGACGAGCTTGGGATTTACTAAAAGTAAAGTTGATTCTAACCTTTACTTCAAGGTTAGGAATGATGAGACAATTATATTGTTGTTGTATGTGGATGACTTATTCTTAACCGGAGAAGAAAATTTCATCACTGATTGTAAGAAGAATCTCACTGTAGAGTTTGAGATGAAAGACCTAGGCCTAATGCACTATTTCTTAGGTCTTGAAGTTTTGCAGAGCCCAAAGAAGATATTCCTTAACCAAGGGAAGTATGTAGTTGAAATACTGAATAAGTTTGATATGTTGGAATGTAAATCCTTGAACACACCCATGGAAACAAAGTTGAAGCTTCTGGTTGATACTTGATCAGAATTTTTTGATGCTACACTGTACAACCAGATCATTGGATCATTGATGTATTTGAAGAATACCAGGCCAGACACATGTTTTATCGTGAACACCTTGAATCAGTATCTGGTAGAGCCCAGACGTGTTCACCTTGTTGTTGCCAAACATGTGATGAGATACCTTAAGGGTATGTTGGAATTTGGTCTCTGTTATAATGGAGATCATGACTTCATACTGGTTGGTTATACTGATTCAGATTGGGATGGAAGTGTTTCTGATAGAAAGAGCACTTTAGGATGTTGTTTTAGTTTGGGGTCAACCATGACTTCATGGAAGAGTAGGAAGAAATCTAGTATTGCTCTCAGCACGACATAAGAAGAATACATTGCAACATGTTCCGCTAGTTGTGAAGCCATATGGATTTAGAAATTGTCGTCAGGTCTATTTGATATGGAGATGAAAGAAATCATGATTCTATGTGATTACCATAATTGCATAAAGATGACGGATAACCTTGTGTTCCATGACAAGTCGAAGCACATAGAAATCTGGTATCACTACATTTGTGATATGGTGTAGAGGGGAGCTGTAAATATCCAAAATGTTGGCACAAATGAGTAGGTTGTGAATGTGTTGATTAGGCCTCTGTCTCGTGTAAAGTTTGAATACTTTCGAGAAAAGCTTGGTATAGTCCGAAAGGAACTCCCATGAAAGGGGGAGTGATGTTGAGGATACTATGGTATCTTGACCAACAATAGGTAGCTCAGTTAGGATTTTATATCCTAGGGGATTCATCATCCCTGGACAAATCCTGAAGGTCCGATAAGGACGGTTTGTCAGAATACCTGTGCATGTATATGCCAGTTGTGGTTAGTAGTGGTAGCTCCGTTAGTATTTTATAAGGGAATCTTTTGATTCCTGGGTAGATCCTGAAGGTCCGGTAAGGAATCTCTATCAAAGTAACACATGGTAGCTCCGTTAGGATTCTATGTCCTAGGGAATCTTATGATTCCTGGGAAGATCCCTAAGTTCTGTCAAAGTACCACAAAATGTTGTTGTTGCACCTGCCTCATTCTATTTCCCTATGATGATGATGTTGTTATCTCAGTCTCATGCTGATGATGTTGTTGATCCAATCTCATGAATGGGAGGGAAGGTGGCAACAACCAGAACGAGAGCGAAGGCGGTGGCAACGACGAGTTAGTAGAAGCAGCTGCTGGTGATGGTAGTAGTTCAGATATTGGGTATCAATATCAATCTGGAGAAGTAACTTAGTCAACCGCCTTAGTTTCTAGCTCAGGGGAAAAATCACAGCTAGAAAATCATTGTTGAACAAAAGAACCGGTGAGACAACTGTAAATGGGCGCATACTACCTTGTTCCGAATTTTTCCACATTTATAGTGTGGAGAGAAGATCGAGAGCCTGAATTTCATGGTCAAGATCTAGTTCGAATAGTGAAACACTTACGAACGATGCCCTTCCTTAAAGGCTTTACGATCTAGGTGCAATATAGTACTGGGTGGTGGGAGCGCTCGAGTACTATAAGCCAACCAACTCTATGTTATTAGAGAAAGATCAAAGAGGTATTTGATTCAAATTGAAGTTTAAGTGGGCTCCACCATCTTGACCGAAAATATAGTCCATCAGGGCGTATTATACTTCCATCTAGCTCGGTAGGTTCATCAACGGCTGAAGAAAGAGGTTATCAATAAGTAGGGTAAGTTCTTTTTTTTGTGGGGGGGGACTTCCTCCAGGACTGACAGACAGGAGGCTAGACCTTGAGGAGATATGAGACCTCCTGAAGAGGATTCCCTTATTTCAGTGAAGGAAGCCAGTCAGAAGGACTAGGATGTGGACCTTTTAACCTTGATTCTGAGACATGTACATTGGTTGACAACAAAAACATTTGTTGAGATGCCTACGTGGTACGAGTGGGTATGGATTTAGATATGCCTCAGATGGAGATGTGAAGTTACAAATTTATACAGACTCTAACTGGGCAAGGGGTGCATTGGATCAGAAGAATACTTCTGAATGTTGTTTCAGTATGGGATTACTGTGATCTCATGGTTGAGCAGGGAGAAGACATCAATGGCACTCAGTACAATGGAGGCAAAGTATATAGTAGCCTATATTGTAAGCCGTGAAACAACATGGCTTCAAATGTTTCTTCCAGGACTTCATCCGAGACATGATGCAGAAGGGAGCTGTGAAGCTCCAATACACATCAACAAATGAGTAGCATCGGACAAACATTCTCCCAGAGTGGTCATGTTGATTTAACTGAGGAGAATGATACATTCGTCACAGGATTAGTCATGATGATTTGGCTAGTGGTGAATGGCCCATGTGTAGTATTTCTCCTTAGTCATGTTGATTTGACAAGGATTGGAAAATACTCTAGGTGTTGATGTTTCTCTAGGTGTTGATGAATGGCTCGGTGAGGAAAAAAAGTATGAGTACAACTCAGACCCTGTAATAACTTTTCAAAAATACTAGTCAACTTGAAGGACTCTTTTTCATGATATTTTTCTATATAATGACTTGTGGGTGACATGTTTTATCCAGGTTGTATCGAATTGACTTAGTTTAGGCACCAAGATAGGTGTGGCTTGTGAGTATGAGGAGTTGATTTGAAATGGATTATTGTATAATTTTTTGTTCTTTTCGTTAATTTCTAGGTGAAGATTTGCATTGATCTTGAAATTTATTAAGAAACACCAAAATTGAAAACTACCCATTTGGGGCTCAAAAATGCACTTTTGGGGTCAAAGAGAAACATCAGCTTAGTCGATGGATCGAAAGGAAAAACACATTGAGAGCTTCAAAACCAACTATCTTGGACCAAAAATAGAGTTTGTATGGGAGATTTATGTCCTTTGGAGGTTGACCTATGGATATGACTATAGCAATACAAGTGGATCCATCGCATTATTGTATCCAAAAACTAAAGGAAAAGATTGGAACAAAGAACCATATAAGGAAACTAAACCTACAGATCAGGGATTAAATCTTGTTGTGGTAAAACAAGGCTTGAAGAATATAATGTAGGTGTGGAAAATAGAGGTGCTAGACTCATTTGTGAATACATTCAAGAAACAACATTTGTTTAGGTGTCACGGTTTGCTCTAGAAAACATGGTAAATTAACAAAGAAAAAATAGTTAGAACCTAAAAAACACTCATTTATTTAATCATGAATCATATATATAAGTTTAGAATTATACAAATCTTTGTTCAACCTTGTCACCCTTACAAGAGACCCCCATTATTACAAATTGAGACAAATGTTTTAGAGTAATGGGTTCTTCTTTAGTGAAACAACCATGCCACTAGAGACACAACAACAATCATCACAAGAAAGAATTCACACATTGGGGATCTATATTGATATCCATCAATGGATTTTGTTCGATAGATGGTGATACCAATTCATCTTTGACACCCTCACCTACAACTTATGCTTCTCCCAACACTAGATCACTTGACATCCTCTTAATCTCTGCATGGAAATTTATGGTAAAACCCTGAATTGAACAATAATGAGGAAGTAAGAGTTCTACAACATTAAACTAGGGCCCAAAGCTATGAAGTGGATAGACAAAAAACCTATGGCATATTGGAAAGGAAATCTTGATGTACTTTCATCCACCCTTGGATGGATCTGCAACACCTTGAGGATATTATGATCTGCATATGCTTTCTCATCAATGCATGAGATAGTTTAAATAAGGCAGGTTACAGATGTGTTAAAGTTGAGCTCTAGAATGTATTTTTTTCATAGTAGCTATAATTGGCCCGATGAATGACTCGACAAGGCCCGAAAGTATGAGTACAACTCAGACCCTGTAATTTTGCAAAAATACCAGTCAACTTGAAGGAATATCTTTCCTGATCTTTTTCTATATAATGACTTATGGGTGACATGTTTTATCCGAGCCATGTCGACTCGACTCAATTTAGGCACCAAGACAGGTGTGGCTTGCGAGTATGAGGAATTCATTTGAAATGGATAACTATATATTTTTTTGTTCTTTTCATTACTTTCTGGGTGAAGATTTGCATCGATCTTGAAATTTATTAAGTAACATTGAAATTGAAAATTGCCCATTCAGGGCTCAAAAATGCACTTTTGGGGTCAAAGAGAATCATCATCTTAGCTGATGGATCAAAGGGAAATAGACATTAAGAGCTTCAAAACCAATTATCTTGGACCAAAAATAGAGTTTTTATGGGAGATTTATTTCCTTTGGAGGTTGACCTATGGATATGACCATCACAATACAAGTGGATCCATCACATTATTGTATCCAACAACTGAAGGAAAATATTGAAACAAAAAATGATATAAGGAAACTAAACCTACAAATGAGGGCTTAAATCTTGTTGTGATAAAACAAGGATCGAATAATATAATGTAGGTGTGGAAAATAGAGGTGCTAGACTCATTTGTGAATACATTCAAGAAACATAATTTGTTTAGGTGTCATGATTTCCTCCAGAAAACATGGTAAAATAACAAAGAAAAAATAGTTAGAACCTAAAAAACACTCATTTATTTAATCACAAACCATGTAGATATGTTTGGAATTATACAAAACCTTGTTCAGCCTTGTCACCCTTACATGAGACCCCAATTATTACAATTTGAGACAAATATAGAAGAGTAATGGGTTCTTCTTTAGTGAAACAACCATGCCATTAGAGATAATCATCACAAGAAATAATTCACACATTGAGGATCTATATTGATGTCCATTAATGAATTTTGTTGGCATAGATTGTGATACCAAGTCATCTTTGATACCTTCACCTACAATTTACACTTCTCCCGACACTGGTTCACTTGAGATCCTCTTAATCTATGCATGCCAATTTTTGGTAAACATTGAAATTGAGCAACAACAATTCTTGCTTCTCTATGAAGAGGTTTGAGAATGTATTTCGAACTTGAAAAATTCCTTTCATTTGATTACATGTCAATTCTGATTTGGTGAAGACTTCATTATCATTGGCACCGTATTTCTTTGTTGCTTTTATCCCTTCAACAAGGGCAATATAATATGCTTCATTATTTGTAGTCTTTCCATAAACTTCTCTCTTAGTTTGGAGGACATGATTTAGTGCTATGTTGTGAAGGAAATATGTAATAATTGCTTGACCTAGGTTTGGATAACAAGACACTTCAATGCATAATGGCCACTTCTGCACCATTCTATATTCCTCCAAGTACTTGTAGAAAAATAAAACAACAAATTTTGATGAGGCGTTTATAAATAAACTTTTAACATTGAACAAGCTACAACCCAAAATAAATGAAGATGTAGTAGAATAAGAAAACAAGAGACTATTTTTGAAGATAAGGGAATCTTAATTTCGTTGATATGCCCCAACTCCTTTTCCCATATGTCAGAATGAGTGTTGGTCACAGAAACAAAATATTTGAAAAATATTTCAATCCTGCAAATCTTTCAAGCCTAAACTAATCTCTCAATCTTTCAAGTCAACAATTCACACACCACTTGGACCGAACTAATATTCTTTCTATTCGCATATTCTAAATACTTGAGCTCCTCCAAACATGTATTATCTTGTGGTGGCACAACAACAATCACTCCTCATAGGCTAAGAACACTTGCAAAACAATATGTATAGATTCATAATAGCTCAATGCTTAATTTTCCTTTTATTTCAAAAAGTTACTAATATATGCAAGATCTGAATCACTGTATTGATGTAAGCTGATTACATATTGGGAGATAATTCTTTGAGGATATCATACATGGTTGGATATGGTTCCTTCTATCCAAAACATATTCATCATGGAGCCTTTCTCTTCCTTCCAAGGTCAATCATCCTCAAATTTGTCACATAATTGTGAGCAATGTGACATTGCACTAAAATTTCATCAAATGGTTGAAGGATATTTGGACATATTCATGAGGAATGTGACATTTCACTATTCATTCTTATTACACAACTAAGAATTGAAGTTGCATCCTATCTCACTAATTCCTATGATCCATTAGTTCAAGATTGGTATCGTGATATGTGATGGTGTTTGTGTCTTGTTTCCTTCCACAACATTTTCCTGAGAAGATTTAGACCTCAACGACCTGGGTGCCTTGGTTTGTGCAACTTTCAATCTCCAGCA
Source organism: Picea sitchensis (assembly GCA_010110895.2). NCBI lineage: Eukaryota > Viridiplantae > Streptophyta > Pinopsida > Pinales > Pinaceae > Picea > Picea sitchensis. The sequence goes on along the minus strand of SNQJ01S0123503.1, from coordinate 12,640 downwards.
CTCTGTGAATATTTCTAGTATCATTCATTTCAGGAATAAAAAAATCCCATAGATTTTCTATCACTATAAAACTTCTATTATGTACATGAATGAGAAGTTCATGATCCACCAAATATAGAATGTAGTAATAACTTAACCCTGAGGCATACATTACATTGATAGAGAAGAATGTACACTAATGTAAGAATACTAGAAATTTTATAAGAAAGGTAAAGAAAGAAGTGTATGAGGGGAAAATGATTACTAGGGAAAATGTGGTAGAAAAAAAAGGGGCCTCATGTTTAACCTTAATAGTGCACCTTTTGATAGTAGTTTTAGCATAAAACACTATTTAGCCTGTTTTTTCTCCAACTTCATAATCTCATATTTACAATTGGTTTCTCAAATTATGATTTGTTGCAAGTAATGACTCAAATTCTATAATTATCATGCAAGTTAGTATAAAGTTCTCCTTACTCTTTTATTTTTGAAGTAAAAGGGTCTGTTTGACAACATTAACACGTTAATGTCTCTAGACTGTAGTATCGACAAACATTATGCATCCATCTAATAACAATAGAGTGTATATGTGGGAATACATATTTATATATAATTAGACTTGACATAAATTCATTAAATTTGAAATAAATTCGTTTCCAACTATATATGTCCTAGGATATATACTATTGATTACTTTGCTATGTATAATATATTAATCACCAAAAAAAATATCGAGAATATATCACCCATATTCTAAAATAAATTTATGAAGAAAAAAATTGTTGCCACCATCATGCAATTTCAAATAGTTTCAAACAAACAATAACTTATAACAAACTCTTTCTGAAGTAAGGTAGAGAGAGATTATCGTAAACATACTTTTAGTTACAAGCTTCTTGAATAGAAAATTTTCAATTGTTGAAATGAGGTTCTCCAATCTACATATTTACAGATTACTAGGGAAATTTGATTGTTCTTCTTCCTAGTAACATTTTACACAATTGATTTTTTCTTAGAGTTTTTGTAGAGAGTACTGTGAGGAAGAAGATAGAAAACAAAATTTTTTGACTTGATCGAAAGATGTAAAAAATGGTAGAAAAATAAATATTTTACAGGGAAAAAACAAATCCTCTCCTCTATGAGACTATTGAAAATTCGTTGCTCGATTTCAAACCCTATTTTCTCAACATATTCATGTGATGCCATTGGGAATTCTTCAATATAAACCAAATCCTTGTTAACCAAAGCATTCACATCTTTAACAATCTTGCAATCAACCTGTGGAAAGCAACAAATTTCAGACCATAGCTCTTCTAGAAGCTGTTCACCAATGGAATTGTAACAACAATTTAGTTTCTTGGGATTTACTGAAGGAAAAATGTTCAAAAAAGGCTTCACTTTCTTACAAAAAATTTCATCCACAAGCTAAAAAAGAAGCCTCCTTTGGCTTGGAAGCCTCCATGTTGGGTTGTGTGTCATTAGTTTCAAGTTATTGTAATATTTCTCGAGATGATTATAGATATCTGGATTAATTGTATGAGTAGGAGAATACCATGCAGTAAATGCTACTATTATGTGGCTTCTGAAACCAACAAAACAAAGAATGTCCCTCACATAAATGAGGTCTTTTTTTCTTTCATATAGACAAATAATATGATCCACGCTTAAGCTTTCAACACTACCAATTGTTTACAGATAACAACAATTTAGGTTTGAATTTGAAACTTTATTGCATGTGATAAATTTTGGTTGATAGAGGACCTTATCCTCTAGCTTAGGAAGATTTTCCCTATTTATTTCAATAACGAATATATTTATTTCAATAACGAATAGGTTGTCTCTCAATTCTGCACCATGAAGCATCTAAATTAATATCACAAGCTAACGTATATTTGTCAAGCCTTTATGAAAAATGAAATCCTAAAAGAGCCCATGTATTCATAGAAGATGAATATTAGTAATAAATTATAGTGTACACACCATGGTGGTCAGGTGACTTTTCCTTAATATTCACGAGACTCGGACTTTCCTCTTGGAAAAGTCCACCTAATACTAAAATAGGGCTAAGATGTTTGCATTTCCCATCTCGAATACTGATGTAAGAATGGATCGTGATGTAAGGATCTACTTCTACATAAAATATTGAATCATTTAGAACTTCTTATCTTTAGCAATCATTTGTCTGACGATTTCATCAATAGACAATAGAGGAAACCTTAATAGAATGGTTCATCCCTTGCACTCCAACTCCCCATGTGAGGGACGATTTGCAGCTATGCTCAACTCGTACTAAAAGGTTAAGAACCCCTTGCAACATCAATAGAGAAAATTCCGTGTTTCGGATATGAACTACATATGATGTCACGATGATAAATGGAGATGAGCATCACCGAGCAACATAAATGTTAGAACCATAGAAATTCAAGTATTGAAAATGGGTGTGGCAATATTAGTAGTTATTTAATAGTCTAGGGTTAAGGAGGGTATGTATAATCGATATTCAATGAACTTTTATAATATAAAGAGTCCATTACACATATGCAATAATACATTACGCTAGTTCAATAATTCATTACACATTCAATAGAAGATTTGAACAATTCGTGTTTGCAGAATTGAACTTGGTTGTTGCAGATACATGGGACTTGTGTGGGACTTGAGAGTATAATTTTACAAAGGTTTTACCTTTGACTCATTGCTATGATCAGAAGAACAACGAACTGAACCTGTAATAGTAGAGGAGGAGAGGAAACAAGGGAGTCTAGAGCATAGGCACATGATAATTAAAATGGGGTAGAACATAGAGGTAGGGGTGAAAGTGCATTAAATTACGTCAACCAACTCCCTACAGCCAACAGAGGAAGGATGACACCGCGACAGATGGGAGGAAATAGATTGACTACTTGCTATTGGAGTTTGGAGACGACAACGACAAAGGAGTTGGAAACGGGCTTGCTGGAGATGTGACATACACGATGGTCTGGAAACACAAAATGTAGAACGTTTAGCTTACTCCATTGTTATGTAACAAAGACCATCATTAGTAAATATGGTCTATGTAGTTGTGTGAACAAAACTATTGCGAGAATGATTACTAGAAGGTTTTTCCTACTAGAAATTTCCTTTTCTAGAATGTTCTTAGGGGATAAAAGTAGTATATATATAGGTATAAGCATTGTAAAAGATGTCTTGTGGAATCATTTGTAATCTAAGATCTGCTCTATTGGAGGTTTCCCCCTAGAAGAGGCAGGTGAACAATGCTTCCATATTAATAAAGGTATCTTATTTTGGCTCATATTGTCTTATGTTCTCTATTCAATTTTTTTTCGCAATCTATCTAGATAATGTTTGTGCTCTTGCTCTGAATATTTCTATTTAGTACCTTACAAGTGGTATTAGACCACTTTCCTCAACAACTTTTTTTTTAGAATTTTTTTGTACTAGAGATGTGTTCCAACATTTATAAAGAACATAGAGATATGTTGTTAAGTGGGTAAACCCGTGGTTGGGGAAGGAAACATGCAAGAATTATAGGAGGATTCACTCGGTTGGAAACCCTTGTAACCCTTGTTGGTACTCCTTCAAGTAGTACCACATTAGATAACACCTCTACACATAATTTCACTTCAGTGTACCCTTGGGTATATCGAAAGTCCTGTAGATATCTTGAAACCTACCTTAGATCAACTGCTTGACCTCCCAATTGCTATAGTGGCACCGAGAACAAAACTCATGAAGAATACTCTTACGTACCTGAGTAATTGAATAGTACGACTAATGGTATAGTCAACCCTCCTTAGTCAAAGTCTTGAGATATTGGGATGAGTACTACTGTTGGACCTCGTGAGTATATCAGAGAGCTATAACACAGGGCACTGCCTTGTCCTTATGAACCTTCAAAACACTACTCCTTGCTGCCAGTCCAGAAATGGTGTTGAAATTTTGTACATTCAGTCCATGGAAGCCTTGCTTCCTACATCCAGGCTAAGAAATTCCTACACAATCTTCAATATTCAGTGTTTGGGCATTCTATCAACATAATATTATTCATCCATGAGTACAACACTATAGGAGTAAGAAAAAGAGAATATAAAATAGTTCCACTAGCACCCTTATTTGGGACCTATCTCAATAGATTCCCTTGTTCGCACTGATGGTAGTGGTACCCCTCTTTCATAAGACTTTTTTTGTCTGGACCCACCTACCCTATTATTGTCTGTCTATCTTTCCCAATCCAAAAATAAGCACCGATCACATTCATACAACTCTCTAGTAATGCTTTTTGCGTGGACCCACTCACCCCCTTCTACTAACCTATCTCTATTACTTGTGCACCCTTCCTAGATGGAAACCTAAAACCAAGAATATGGAAACTACATTGCTTCCTTGGAAGAGTCCTATGCACACTTGCAAACCCAATTCAAAGAAGCTCAAGTTAATATTGATCAACATTTTACTACAGTTAATTCCCAACTTGTTACCATTAATTCCAAGATAGCTAAACTTGACAACCTCCTTGACCAAATATCAACCCTATCCACAATTATTGATAAGAACAACCTATAATCACATTTCGATAATAGTTGTCGAAAAGTAAAAACGTAGAAAGTTTAGACTAAGTGAGTTTGACTTAGTCTAAATGTTATATGTTTTTACCTTTCTCTAGGTGAGTTTTGCTAAGAATCTAGTGGGAAATTAAGAAAATTATAGATTTTAGTGGTTGAGATTACATATTCTGGGCGTCCTAGGGGTTTTTGAGGGTGTTAGGGTGTTGAATTGATTTATGCATACAAAAACATGATCTAAGCAATGTAAAATTGTGACTTCGCTACCAATTGCATTTCTAGATTTTGGTGATAGTTGTCAGAAAGTTAAAAAGTTTAGGGTACATCAGCTCTGGTTTTTTAGGGTGCTGAATCTATTTATGCATTCAAAAATGTGATTTAGGCAACTTAAAATTGTGATTTGCCAACAATTGCGTTGCCACATTCTAGTGATAGTTGTCGGATAGTTCTATGTTTTTACCTTTTTTGGGTACTTTTTTCAATGAGTTTTGCTAAGAATCCAGCAGAAAATTCATAAAATTACAGATTTCAGTGGTTGAGGTTACATATTCTGGGTGTTGTGGGGTGTTGAATCGATTTATGATTTCTCCAACAATTGTGTTGTCAGATTCGGGTGATAGTTGTCAAAAAGTAAAAAACATAGAACATTTAGACTATGCCAATTTGACATAGTCTAAACTTTCTACATTTTTACCTTTTTCCAGTGATTTTTTCCAAGAATCCGGTGAGAAATTCATAAAATTGTAGATTTCAGTGGTTGAGATTAGGTGTTATGGGTGTCATGAGGGCTTTTGAGGGTATTGAATCTATTATGCATTCAAAAACCTGATTTAAGTAATGTAAAATTGTCAACAATCGTTGCCAGATAATTTATTGAAAAATGTGATTTAAACAATATAAAATTGTGATTTGACAAACAATTGCATTGCCAAATCCGGGTGATAGTCGCTGTAAAGTAAATCACAATTATTGGAAAAATCACAATTTTCAATACCTACATAGATTTAAATCTGAACTGTAACGACCATTCATCAACGCTCACCGGAACTAATGACATTTCAATCAGTGGACATTGATTTTTTAGGTAAACATTTCAATTTGAACATCGTAAACACAGAACACGCGCAACAAGCTAATGGGGAGCTGAAACGAACAGACTCAAGTGGAATCGAAGGGACGGTAGTACTGAAAGCCAGAGTTTCGATTATAAAACATGGCAGCTCGAGGAGTTTTACAAGAGTGTGAAGGAGCAGAAACTGGAATTAACGTTTCTCCCGGCGAGCTCAAGGAGCAACTCCATAACACCGGGAAGAAAGAAGCCGCTCGGTTGCTTTACAATGGCGGGAAACAAAGGGAAGCGGCCTGTTTATTCTTCTGCTTATTCGCCTCCTCCACGTGATCGTCCTTTTTCTGTGGAAGAGAAAATAAAACTCCTCGAAGATTTTCGGACAGCTTTAGGAAAGTCCATCTCGCTGATTAAGACACGGGTGTTCCGTGATCTCAACCTACAATACGAGGATGACCAGGACATCGATATTCCCTTTGATTCGTTAAGCGACGATCAACTTAGGAAGGTGGAGAAATTTGTAAAGTACGCCTCTGATCCAGAAGTCATAAATAATGTTACTGACGCTGAGGGACACACCAGCGACGCCTACATTGACATTCATATTAGAAGTGAGTTTGATAATCAGAAGGATGAGAAAAAAATATAGGG
>SNQJ01S0123502.1:0-26727 GCA_010110895.2 Picea sitchensis | reverse complement strand
TGAATAAGTTATGACGTTTGTACCCGAAACACCTGTTTTAGACTAGTTTCTGGACTAGCCACAAACCCTATTTTCCACGGAGTGTATATCCAAAAATACAATGACCCACAATATGAATTATTTACCACAGATACTTGGATATGATTTTTTAATTTCATATCAATATCACAGTCTTAATCATTATAGAAAAAAAATTATTACGAAAATGGTGAGAGGACCTGTAAATAACATACCTTAGAAATCATCATGATAAGAATTTATCCTCCCTTGAATTCCGTCCCTCTTTTCTTCACCTTCTCTCTGAAATTCAGATTATATATCCTTTGGTTACCTCATTCACCTATAGATCTTCAATATGCTCAAGTGTTCCACACCAAAAATGCTCAAGAAGCTCTCCACCAATACTCCAAAAGATATTCTCACAAGAAGCTCTCCAATAATCCACAAAAAAGATGATCTACAAGAGACCATTGCTGTCTTTTTTATACTTTCATCCTCTATGTCACTTAACCCATTTTTAGGTCACTTAACCCATTTCTAGGTCACTTAACCTATTTTCCTTATTTTAGTGTTAACCACTTTCCATAAATAAAAATTTCTCCAATACTTTATCATTTAAATATTCCTTCTTGATTTTGTCACCTTACTTTATCATTTCTTGATTTAGTCACTTCTCTTTATTATTTAAATAATCCACCTTGACTTTGTCACTTTAATTTGTCATTTAAATAATGATTTCTTCTTTTAGGTCACTTTGACTTCTTTGACCTTGGGGGCTTCAAGCCTTCATGTGGGGGTCCTTCATCTTCATAAGGCCATACCTCTCAAACCATGAGGAGACCTTTCCTAAATTCAGATTATATATATCCCTTTGGTTACTCTGCATTCACCTATAGATCTTTCATTAATATGCTCTGCTGTTCCACACCAAAAATGCCTCCAAGCTCTCCACTAATACTCCAAAAGATATTCTCACAAGAAGTTTTCCAATAATCCACAAAAGATGATCTACAAGAGACCATTATTGTCTTTTTTATACTTTCATCCTATGTCACTTAATCCCATTTTTAGGTCACTTAACCCATTTCTAGGTCACTTAACCATTTTATTTTAGTGTTAACCACTTCCATAAATAGAAACTTCTCCTAATACTTATTATTTAAATATTCTTCTTGATTTTGTCACCTTTACTTTATCATTTCTTGATTAATGCATTTTATTATTTAAGTAATCCAATTGACTTTGTCACTTTAATTTGTCATTTAAATAATGATTTCTTCTTTTAGGTCACTTTGACTTTTTGACCTTGGGGGCTTCAAGCCTTCATGTGGGGCTGTCCTTCATCTTCATAAGGCCATACCCCTCTTGTTCTATGAGGAGTTATGGTGACATTGAGCATACCAATCGAAATGGAATGACAAACACTATCCATCTAGGATAGTTTTAACCAAGAATTTCCTTGATCTTCATCTCTTTATTCCCCATACAAGCACGGGTCCCTCCAACCATTCTTCTTCTAGGATATCTCACTCACAAAGTGTTCTCTCCTGTGAGGGCTTTCACCATTGGGGATCACTTTGGAGTTCATATGTTTGTGCACCTTATCAATCATGATAAGACAATAATGAGAGCATGGGTCTTCCAACCATTCTTCTAGGATAACTCAATCCACAAAGCCGCTTCCAGGAGGGCTTTCAAATTACAAGGGGACCACTTTTTATTTCATCCATTTGTGCACCTTTATCAATCATGATAAGACAATAATGAGTCATCTACATTTTTCCAACAATGCTGCATCATATACCAATGAAACTACACATTGATCCATCTCAACATGTATCAATGACAACTTCATTGATCCATATTCATCATATCACAAAACTCATTGATCCATCTTCATCTATGCATTCTCATCAATAGAAAATACATTAATATATCAATCACCAATCAATCAATCCTTTGGCATAAATTAATCACTTGACATCAATAAATCAAACCCTTCTAGTATTTAATGACAACAGGATCCAACAGATACAAAGGTAAGTCTCCTCCTCAAATTCCTTTTAATCAGTAGAATAGGACACATTTCTAAAAAATGATACTATAAAAAAGAGAAGTATCAACAATAAAAATATATTCTAATTATGATGATGACATCCCTGTAGATGAGAGTGGATGAAGAAGATAATGATGGATGATAAGTCATCTTCATAACCCATGAAACCCAAGATGATTATCACAAGAGTTATAAAGAAGAACAAATCATTTCCGAAGAAGATTCAAATGAAGAACCAACCTTTATTCCTTTTTGGGATACAAAGAAAATGTAGAGGAGTGAACAAGAAGATGAGAGAAAATATAGAAAAGTTGAAGAATGTTGAAACTAAAAAATAGAAACCTTAGAAACACAAACATAATTACTGTACAAGGTGAATTGATTTGTTGTGAAGAAGAGAATTACAAGCTTGAAAATACCCATTGATAGCTTGATGGAACAATTATAAGATTATGAGAAAATTGAAAGAATAATTGACTGGCCAATAAAAGGGGAGCTACTATTGACAATAGAAAAGCCAAGAAGTTTGAAAAAAAAAAACTGAAAATTTAGATGATCTCCTTAACAATCAAAGATCTCAAAATGACAAGATAGGACTAGACTTACAATCACAAATTTGAAGACAACAAACAAGAAAAGGAATATGAGAATGATGAAACCAAAGACTCTAGAGCATGTTTAATAAGATAGAAGACTAGAATTCATAATGAATGAGACATCAAGAAGATCCTCTTCCATAAGTGTTGGGGCTCAGAAATGTAATATTTTCATCCACCTTTCCTTATCATCCTTTACATTTCATCGCCTCATTAAATTTTCAAGATATCATTTCCATAAATATACTTGGGTTTCAATTTTATTGGTTTCTACCTTATTCATTTTAGTATTTAAAAGGAATTTGTATTTAAAAATGTTAGAAAATCAATATGTTTTCATATATATCTCAAATATGAGCTTTGTAATGTGTAGGAATATGTGAAGGATTAATTCAACTAACTTATCTAATACTTCCCTCCACCATTTCAATATTTGAGAAGATAATCCAATACCATTCTAGGGGAGAATATCATGGAGATTTGGCTGGAATATCTTATCTAAGATATATGAGAGATATGTGTGAGGATTTAAAGGATTATATTTTGTAATACTGGAAAATAGGTTGAGAGACTAGGTGGATTTGTAATAATGAGATGATTATCTTATCTTCAAGGCTCTCTCATGTATAAAAGAGAGTTCTCTTTATGAGAATTCAATTATGATGTAATTAGAACTAGAGTAGTCATTAGGATCAAAAGAGAAAAGGATTCTTAGATTTGATTCATATTATTTCATTGTTATGTTTTCATGATTGTCATTTGATTATTGCTATGTAATTCAAGATAGCTTTACTGTAAGTGTGAGCTCAGATATGTTATTTGTCATTAACTCATCACATGTTGTATTTATTTTCCTTTATGCAATTTATTGATTTCCTAGATTAATGTTTCCTGCTTCTTAGATTAGGTCTACTTCATCAATTTAGATTATATTACTCCTACTTCATTCCTGCATATATATAGTGAGTGTGCCTGGTGAAGCCCATTTTAACCTCTGATTGATGATTAAATGGTTGGTAAGACACAACTAGAATCATTAAACGAATACAATATTTCTGCCTAACAATAAGGTATGAAAGAAATAATTATAAAGGAAACTACAAAAGAATAGATCGTTAAACTCCCAGATGGACCACACCACAAAGAAGATCACTTTAACTTCCGTGTATCAAAATTTATTTCTTGACATTAAGTTATACTCTGTGGAAATTCTTGGACAAGGAACAATTGTAGAATCAATGAAAGGAATAACTACAATAAGCCACATGATAATGGTGAAAATAGTAGATATGGAAATGTTCACGCACCTATCAACATAAATTATAATCCATTTGACCCATTAATGGATCAAAATATTGTAAGATACATGTGAAATTATTTTGGTCACAAAGAATGAGATTATAGATATATGAAGGAAGATAATATGATGCCAAATGTCCCTATACCAAATACAACATGGAAAAGGGAGAATTTGACACAATGAAAATCCATCGAACAGAATTGGTCGCAAACAATGAAAACTACCTAATATGCCTAGAGACTAGAAGAAATTTGTCATCTTGAATAAAATGGTGGAAATGTTAAATTTGGAGATGACTGATGAGTTGTCTAGCAAAATACTTGCAAAAGGAACCGAAGCTCGAGAAAAACAAAGAAATGAAATTCCTATTGGTTGAAGATCCAAAGCATAGCATCCTCAAGTATTCTAGTACTATGTGATCAAGGATACACTCTTATGTTTGACTCCAGAAAATGTAAAATCAAACAAAATAAATCACAGAAAAACAAAAAGGAAACCTCGTTGAGGTTTCATAGTAAAAAAAAAAAAAAAATATACATCCTAGACATGAAGAAGAGAAAGAATACAAAAGCCACAGTGATTCCAAGAAAGAAAATGTTCCACAGACCAAAAATAAGGATGAAGTGACATTGAGTGCCACATGTTCGTGGAGCAACCCAAAAAATGTAGGTCACCTTATTCCATTGAACTCAGGGAGAGTCCCCAACCTTTCCACATTGATGTCAAAGGGGAGCAATTGGGATCATGATGACAGGGGAGAATGAGGTTTCCACTAATGACAAAGGGGGTATTGTTAGAAGATTGGTTGTTGGCATTGAAGTCAACCCTAGACATTGGATTTTGGACCCCACAATTGATGAAAGTATATAGACATGAAGGAAATTACATGCATATAAAACACCCATGGATGGATAGTATACAAAAAAAAAATTCTGATGGTATGTGGCATGTCAAGTGGATCCTCACGATTGAGGATAAATGAATTTTTTTTTTTTTTTTTTTTTTTTTTGAAGATGACAAAGTGAATGTTAAAAGGAAGTGACATAAAGGATATAAATATATCTCATTATACATTTGTTTTTTAATACACACAAGTTTATTAATGAACAAGGATATACAAGTCAAATTTCTGAGGAAATAAGAAGAAGGCAATAATCAAGGAGGATGAAGCCCATTGGTGATATGTTCTAAGGCATGTTATTTATGGTGGTCATATTACCATTTTCAATTATAAATTTTTGTTTTAGAACGATTCAGATGGGTGTAGAACTGGGAGGCTATTGGAAAGATATTTAGGTACATGTGGTCAAATTTCAGCGCTTTATTGGCTATAATTTTGGAGATAAACTATGTGGAAGAGAGGGTTTTTGATCAGTCTTGAAGCTAGTCAATAAACAGGTGTTCTGGTAAACAAATCATAACTTCTTCATAGAGAATTCAAATGAGGTGTAACAAATTGAATTGTAAAGAGAATCTAGCTATAGTTTCCATGTACAAATTCTTCAAAATTGGATGTTAACATTGAGCTTGGAATTATGTACGTTCTCTCTTGAATAAAATAGAATTGAATAAGGTCTACCATTTTCTCAATAACTTCTTTTTAGGGACGATTCAAGGACTTAAACTTGGAGGCGCCATAGAATACACAGAATTGGTTATAAACATGATCGTATTTCAAGAAGTGAATGAAATAGTTGAAGAAGTCTCGAAGCATTATCAAAGTTTTATGATGGTTGGTTGTTGCATAATTTAATGTGAATGTTTTATTATCTCTCAGCAAATTCTGGGTGGGAAGGAAGGGGAAAGGTTGGAGAGTTCAAATCTCTCTTTGATATTGGAGGATTGTATCTTTGAAGTTTAACCTCCCTTTATATTTGAGGATGTAGCTACCTTCAAGTTTCATTACTTCCCTTTGTCAATAATACATAATTACTTATATAGTGTATGGTGGGCTGGCATATCTCTTTATATACTATTCTTCATTGTTCATCGGATACTACTTCAATTTGATATAAATTGGCTGCATGATATAATTGAAGTACAAGTTCAAAATACTAATTTCTAAATATTGATTTCAATTCCTCCTCTTAGTATTTCCAATAACAACAAGAGCTAGAAAGAAATCCAAAAATAAATCGAAAGCAAAGAACAAGAAAATCCAAAAAGGGATTAAAACCATAAAAGAACCAATAAAATGTTTTATTTTGTTTTATAAACCAAGAATGACTTCTGAGACTATTAATGCATTAACAAAAACCAATAGAGATAAGGAGAATCCTTAGAGGCCAAGACAAGACCTTGACCAAGAAAAAAAGGAAAAAAATACTTCTTTATAGAACATGTTCACACCTATCATCAAGGAAAGAAACATATGTACAGAATATTCTCTCTTCTAGGTCGTGCATGTACACTTATATTATCGAAAAATATAGTGTACAATGCACAACATTTCAAGAAAATTAAATAAAAAAAAAAAAAAAAAAAAAAAAAAAAAAAAAAAAAAAAAAAAAAAAAAAAAAAAAAAAAAAAAAAAAAAAAAAAACCAAGAAAAATAAAATAAATCCCAATGCGAGAACCTCGAACTAACCCAAAAGGAGACAATCCTCGGTAAGGTTTTGGGTTGCAACTGCAATAGAGCATTGACAATGAAAGTTCTCCAATGATTTTCTCTTACAACTACAATAGAGAATTGACCAAAATACCAAACTCAATCCCACAAGAACAATCAAGTAATATTATAATTAAATAACCAACTTACTTTCATTTAGAATGTGGGAGACATAACCGGTTCCAAACTTTCGATGATGATCCCTCAATTGAAACCTTTCTCTCTAGTATTTATCTCTAATAGTCTCTTTGAAATGAAAAGAAATGAAGAATACAGAACAAAGAGGTAGTTACAAGAGATAACTAATTCTCACGTAAGATGATTGAAATTAAATCCATGAAATAGGAAGGGAAAGAGAGTTCTTTATTAATAAACAACATAATCAAGGGTAGTTACCATTGTAACCACTATGGATATAGTCTAGAAATAGACTCCATGTACCTCCACCCAGGCTAATTAGAATCAATATTACACAAAGAATTATTTAAAATTATAATATTATAAATGTATAATAATTCAATATCTAGTTATTAATATGGGATTTTACACAAAATGTAGTTCTTTTAGTATTAACACGCTTCATCCCCTTCAAACAAGTATTTTCCTCAACAACTGACTAACTACATGTTCTTTTGCATGAATAACTAATATTCCCATGTTTCCTCTATAGGGTTGTTATATCTTTACAGTGAAAGTCTAGTTGAGGGGGATCGACTGATAGTCTAAGTTGAAGGATGACTTGGTTCAATTGCAAAGATGAAGTCGAAGGATTAAAAAAAAAGTCAAAGATTGAGGTGGTTCGACCAAGTAAAGATGAAATCAAAGACACTACAACAAGTTAAAGGTTGAGGTGGATTGAGTGGTTAAATTCAAAGAATTCAATTGACAAGAGGTCGAAGGGATACATGCATGTGGCAACCAAATGAACATCAAATGAAGGTTGATCGGTGGTTGACTATAACAGAGTCCCCGATTCACTTAGATTTTATGCAGTAAATGATCCAAGGCGGGATCCAGAACCATTTTCAAGTGTCATTCTTTATGGTTTTGCCTACTATAAATCCCATAAATAAGCATGGTGTAATCAATATTTAGATGACGAATGGATAATCAACAAGAGTCTCAGAATTGTATAGGTTGTTGGTCATGATGTTAGCCTAATTGGCTACATGGTTATTCTTGGTGTAATAAGAGGGTATGATGTCTCCATCAGGTCTTAGGTGGACCAAGGTTACACACATGAAGCATCTCTATTATGAACGAATAAGACAAGAGGAAAATTTCAAGGAATGGTGGTTTTACCCATTTGGGCTCTAGATAAAATCTTGTACTATGTGTTTGTTTTTTCATTTAATTTATTGTAAAGATAAATCTTTCTTCCTCTTATGCTAGGTTTTAGCAATTAAAGTGTCTCATTTCCTAACATATGGTATCATATATTGGATTAACAACCTTGGATATGAGATAAAACCCTAGGTTCAAGTAAGAGTTGCAAGTTATAAATCTTTAAAGAATCATGTTAAAGAATGATAAGGAACCTGAGAATGGACATTGAAAAATCCAATGGCCATAATTTTGAGCTTCAGAACATTAAAATTGAATATATCCTTTTATATCAATAACAATGGAAAACAATCTGTCCAAGTACCATGCCTACATGTATGTCAATGGACGAATGGGAGAAACTCGAGAGAAAAGAAAGGAGTAATATCTAAATTTCGCATCTGACATCGTTGAATGTCCAAGTGAAGATTCACAGTCAGGTACAAACTATGGGACAAGTTTGGAATCTTGTACCAGTCAAAATATATGGTAAATAATTTATCTCTCAGAAAGAAATGGTATATTATGAGGATGAGTGATGATAGTTCAACAACTGAGCATTTGAATGTGTTTAATACCACTATAAGTTTGTTATCATATGTAGATATTGAAATCACCGAGTATGATAAATGTATTATCCTATTGTGTTCTTTTCAAGGCTCTTGGGATATCTTAGTCGTGGATATAAGGAGTAATAAAAGAACATTATCACTAGAGCATGTAGTTGCATATCTATTTTTAGAATAAATGAGAACAGCCATCATGGCATGACTGGACCAAAGATTATTTAGTGTTGAAAGTTCGATCGATTCACAGAGATAAAGGAAAATTCCTTGGTAGAAATTCTAAGTCGAAGAGTAGATCTAAATACCATGTTTAGTTGACGAGAAAATGCTAGAAATACAGTAAAGTTTGGCATTACAAAAGGCACTTCTAGTTGAAGGAAATGGGAGTCAATACATGATCTGATAAGATGAAGTCGACTAAGAGACAGATGAGTTCTAGTAAGGGAGGTGATGGCACCTGGTGTCGATCGGTACAATAATCAGATCAATATTCTTGGTTGATCAAATCATGACCATCCTATCATATAACATCACATAGAGAAGGGTTCTACTAACATGAAAAATATGAAGGAGGAGAATTTTTATTGGGGGACGAATTGAAAACCAAAATTGCTGGAAGGGGAAGAGTTTGAATGACACTCCAGATGAGTGATAACTCTTCCATGCATGTTACACATTCCGTGTTTGGAAAGAAACCGATATATGTCAGCAAGATGAGTGATGCATGGGTGCACACTCTATTTCAAAAGGATTTGTGAAACATGGTAAGAGGTGAGATGATATTAATGAAATGATTTTAGGTTTGAACCCTATACAAGTTACTATGGAGTGTCGACTCAACTAGATGAAACAACATTGTTGTTGCTGAAGTCAACTAGAATTGGGATAAGTCAATTCAAACCGACTTGACAAGTCATCATAAAATTGACCCGACCATGCTATGGCATGAGAGGATGAGACACATAGGAGAAAAAGGAATTTGAGCTATGCATAACAAAGGTATGGTAAAAGACTTTCCTAAATGTAATTTAGAAGTTCACTTTTGTGAACATCGTATATATGGAAAACAAAGCCAGGTGGGCTTCCCATCTAGAGTGACAAGGGAAAATGGGATTCTAGAGCTAGCTCATAGTGATGTGTTTGACCTTGTTACAATGCCTTCACTTGGTGGATCCTTGTATTATGTATCCTTCAAGATGATTTTTCCAAGAAGACATGTATATATTTCCTGAGGAAGAAATAAGAATTTTTTGATAAATTCAAAGAGTCTAAATCTCTTGTAGAAAACCAGACAGATAAGAAGATTAAGGTGTTGAGGAGTGACAATGGTGATGAATTCTATAGAAAATAATTTTATTAGTTCTGCAAGCAGTGTGGATTAGCATGCCAAAATACCATACCATATACCCCACAAAAAAATGGAGTTTCCGAGAGAATGAATAGAACATTAATGCACAAGGAAAGGATCATTCTTATTGGTGTTTGGCTCACATAAGAATTATAGGCGAAGCTAGCTGACACTATTAAATATCTATTGAATATGTGCCCTTCATCCATGCTAGTCAACAAGAACCTACATGACGTATGGTTAGGTAAGAATCCTTCGATTTCACATATCAAAGTTCTTGGTTGTGATGCATTTTTTCATTTTATCGATGAAAAGAGGAGGAAGTTGGAAAAGAAGGAATTCAAGTGTATTTTTATTGGCTACAAAGAAGGAATGAAAGGATAGAAGCTCCAGGATCCTGCATCAAGAAAAACCATGTACAATTGAGATTTGGTCTTTAGAGAAGTTAGAAGTAAGTTCAAGCATGAAAAAAATGTTTATAATGAGAATAATCTTGAGATGGTGTAGTTTGAACTAAGGAATGAAGAATATGATTCATATGAGTTGACTGAATCAAAAGAGGTGGAAAAAATGACCCCAGTTGTAAGGAGGTAAGAAAGAGTAATAAAACTAGTTGAAAGGTATATTTTGATTGACATCCATTCCACATTTTTGTTAACTTCCACCAATGATGAGCCTAAGTTAGTCGGGGAGGAAGTTGAATTAGTAGAGGGAAAACTATGGAAGGATGCCATGGTTGAAGAGATCGAATCCTTACAAAAGAATGAGACATGGGACTTAGTGAAGTTACCTAGTGGAAGAAAATCTATCAGTACAAAATGGGTATTAAAGAAGAAGATGAATGCAATAAGACATGTCAAGAAATTCAAATCTTAACTGATAGAGAAAGGGTATTTCCAAGTCAAGGGAGTCAACATCGATGATATTTTTTCCCCTATTGCAAAATTAACTTCCATTAGAGTACTAATGTCTCTTGTTGTAACATTTGATATGGAAATAAAACAAATGGATGTAAAGACGATGTTCATACATGGACACTTGGAAGAATAAATATACATGAAACAACCTGAAGGATTTGTAGTAAAGGGAAAGAAACATTTGTTGTGAAAACTGAAAATATCCATCAAAGTTAGTATTGGGAGCATCATTTTTTGTTCGTTATTAGGTGTCGATATCTTCCATTTGGGGTTCACATGAGAAATTGGACAGGGGACCCTGGTTTACAATGGTGGTTGGACTACTTCAGCATGGTGGCTTCCATTTCTCAATGGGACCCTGGTTCTCTAATCTATTTCAGCACTATGGTCCACACTTATCCATGGGATCCTGGTATATGGTTGTACATCAAGCGTTGAGGACAAAGATTTGATAAGGGGGATGGAATGTAAGGTAGCTAGACAGGTAATGGGGGGGCCAGAGGCCCATAGTGATAATATTGGACTCCATTCAATGTAAGGTGGACTAGGCCCACTATATTATTAAATAAGGCCCACTATGGTAGTTAGATATAATAAATGTAAGAGGACTTCTTAGAATGCTCTACTTCTAGAAGATTCCTCCTCTAGAATGTTCTTAGGTGATGGTTGTACTATATAAAGGGGTTCAATAAATGTAATGAGATATGAAGAGAAATATTGTGTTTGGAGCAAAAGCTCATTAGGAGGATGCCCCCTCGAAGAGACAAGTGAACAGGAGAGGATACCTTCTGTTAGCACTGAAAGTCACACTTTGACTATTAAAGTGTAATCTCAACACCCATCAGAGCGTAAAAGATAACTTTAGTTTTCAATAGGTGGATCAACAAGATGGATAAAGAAAGAGAGAGGGCAACAAACTGCAGATCAATAGGATACACCAATGGGCAATGGAGTTACAAACATCCCACTCATCTAAGGCACAAAAGTTGCTTAACATAAAGCAAGATTATATGTTGATAGGTGGAAGAAATGAAGAAGGAAAGCATAAGATAGAATGTTCAGTAAATAAAGATCCTCTCAATTTAATGAATCAACAAATACTTGAATATAAAGAATGATTGTTGGGCAAAATACAACAAATCCTCTGCTGCTTAGGGATCCATAAATCATTGACAGCCTTTGATCCTCAAGTCTGCATTATATTCAAATAAGAAGAAATATAGATATAAGCGTTACAATATGAAATCACATCTCTCATGAGTCTCCAATAGCAGTAATGCTTACAATCGAAAAATGCCCACAAGCTTACAAATGAACACACATAGGAAAACGACCTGCTACATCTCTCTATAGCCTCTCTTGGCTCATCAATCCCTTTTATCCAAGAGATATCGCCCTCTTTAAATAGAAAATAACATACAAATAACCTAAGGAGGTCTAATCCCATCTCCTCCATTGGATTCTAAGCCTTGGAGATAGGTGGCAACAGTCAAAGAGACAAAAATCCAACAAACTACTGATTTTTCAGGAATTTGTTGGAAGTCATTAATAAGTTGTTTCCACCTGATGCATAAGGCCTTTGTTGGAGCTAAATATTAGGTGCAGGTGTCCCTTGACATATAAATTATCCTTGAGAAGTCATTCTAACCCTCCTTGACATGTGGCAACCTCCCAACAAGGAGAATATGAAAACTGTGACCGCTATAGGAAATTAGTACACAACGCCACTGTGCAGAGTACACAATGCCTACTTATATATCCAATATCTTTCAAACCAAAACACATTTTGAAAAACTGAGAGAGGTTTTTGTTATTTGGAATGTTCTGAACAAAAAAATCCTCTAGTTTTAAAAACTACATCATCAACTACTCATAAAACAAGTTTTAAATTAGTGAATAAAAAATGGCAGAATAACTCTGCACAATTTAGCCTCTGCCAGAATATTACACAACACCTGTAGGTAGCACCCGACTGTGTTTCTGCATGAAATTCGATAGCATAAATCTGTGGGTGCTTTGATGCTTGAACTTGGATATTTGGAATAACTCAATATAATTTCAATTTTCCCCAAAACAAATAAAAATCCCATAACAATTGTATTCATTTGCAAAAATGAATAATGAAATGCAAATTTTGTTCTCTGAGAAATATTATGTAGCGCCTGTAGGTAGCGCCATTTATGCAATGTTGAGGCATAAACCAATATTGTGCTAACATAGGCTCCATGGGGGATAGATTCCACCCTGTGAGGCTCTAAGAACTCTTGTAGTTTCAGTGCCTTATCCTTTGAGCTTGTGGAGTCATGCTCTCAACCTTTAACCTTTGCAATCTGTTTTGATCTGTGACCTTCAGCTGAAACTAACTGAAAATGAAAACTAGAACTGAAAAAATGATGAAAACAATTCTTGTCCAGCAAGCTTATTGCACACGCCTACTCTAATTATTGGGAAAATGAAGCGTTCAAGTTACATGAAACAACCAATGAATCCATTTCATCATTTTTTCAACTGTTTGAAGTTTTGAAATGTGCTTCCTTAAGCACTAGAGATAATTCTTACTTGAAGGCGTGTCAAAGAAACATTTGGAAATACACTTTCCATTGAAGAAATAAATGAGTCTAGGCCTATTTTATGCTTGAAGACAGACTAAAAATGGATCCTGAAAAACATCATCAATACTTGCCCCTGCAACATTGATTTGTGTAAAAAGGAAAAGTATTGCATTAGGTCCTTTTTCCACTTTTCTTGGCTGTTGTATGGCTTGTTGATTCTCTGATTCATCATCAATGCATATGGCATTGGTCCACTCCTGGTCATGAGGTGTATTAGGAAAAAGTCTTAGTGATGCTTGTCTTTCTTTAATTTCAACCTTTCTCATCTGATCACATGGCATTTAATATTGGCTGCTTGATGAAACTCAACTTGTGTCTTCAAGAGGAATAGGTGGTTGATAGGACAGTTCATCACAATTAGAAGTGCTTCGGAAACTAAATTCTTCTATATTATCTTCTGATTGTGAGGGATATTCATCAAAGCTTGGCTTGTGGTCCCAATTTCTTAGTTTTTCACCCTCTAAAATTATATTATCATATTTTTCGTCTTTTTTAGCAACAAAAATATGACACGAGCGTTGAAACAAGCTATTGTTTCTTTGATGGGAAGGGTACTTTTATGATATAAGGTCTTCAACAGATTTTTCATGGAAATCATCTTCATAATCATCATACAAAGGTGAATCAATGACCATTTGACTATTAATGGCTGAGGGGATTAGTACAATAGTTGGGACAACTGGTTGCTAAGGGAAAACATCCTCATAGTCATCAAAACATGGCAAATCATGGAACATTGGTTCATTAAAAATAGGAGGGACTGATAAGCTATGAATTTGGTCATGACAAGATGCAACACTATTGTCATGATAAAATAAATCTGAATCTAAGATGACCTCTTGACTTAAAGAATCGAGAAAAGGAGGAGACAAGGAAATGATGGATTGTCCATATTGATCTTTCTCTTGGGGACCTATATTTTGACATGAATGATGCATTTGTTCTTCAAATTTAGGAAAAGAATTATGAAACTCATCACCTAAGTCCCGATCTCTATAATCATCCAATTTATCATCACTACTAGAGGAATCACTTGTTGAATCTTGAATATATGATGCATACCCCTCACAACAATTCTCAAAAAGTCTTTCAGCTGGATAAATTATCTTGCAATGAGAATGAAAAAAATCATGAAAGTCCTTCAAAGAGGAAATACTAGAAGCAGGGAGTGTTCTATACCATTGCCTCACATAACCTTCCAATGAATATATGAAAATTTTCATCAATATATATTCATGATGGATGTGAAGTTGCTGCATTAAAGCATGAAATTCATGAACATGCTCAAAAGGGTTGTCATCATCACCTTCATAAAATCTAGGCAATAGATCTTTCTATTCATTAATTTGAGGCACAAGATGTGGATAACCATCTATGGCTGAGAAATTGAGTGGGGCAAACCTCCTGGCTAGGATAGCCTTCATAGCCATTTGATTTTTCTCATCCCCAGTGGATTCACCAACATATTCTGAACAATGGAGTCACCATGGTGAATGTGCAATCTTGAATGTGTCCAAATTCAGTCACCATCTAAAGTGGGAGTTGTGCAGTGTCATTCTTCCCAGGGAGCTTTTCAATCTGCTCAAATCTGTCCCCGACAACGGGGCCAAAAATGTTAGCAATGAAATTCACACTTTGACTGCTAAAGTGTAAGCTCAGAACCCATCATAATGTAAAAGAGAACTTTGGTTTTGAATAGGTGGATCAACAAGATGGATAAAGAAAGAGAGAGGGAACGAAACTGCAGATTAGTAGGCTACACCAATGGGGAATGGAGTCACAAACATCCCACTCATCTAAGGCACAAAAGATTCTTAACAGAAAACAAGATTATATGTTGATAGGTGGAAGAAATGAAGAAGGAAAGCATAAGATAGTATGTTCAGTAAATAAAGATCCTCTCAATTTAATGAATCAACAATTACTTGAAAATAAACAATGACTGATGGGCAAAATACAACAAATCCTCTGTTGCTTAGGGATCCATAAATCATTGACAGCCTTTGATCCTCAAGTATGCAATATATTCAAATAAGAAGAAATATAGATATAAGAGTTACAATATGAAGTCACAACTCTCATGAGGCTCCAATATCAGTAATGCTTACAATCGAAAAATGCACACATGATTACAAATGAACACACATAGGAAAACTGCTTGCTACATCTCTCTCTAGCCTCTCTTGGATCATCAATCCCTTTTCTCCAAGAGATATATCACTCTTTAAATAGAAAATAACATCCAAATAACCTAAGGAGGTCAAATCCCATCTCCTCCATTGGATTCTAAGCCTTGGAGATAGGTGGAAATAGTCAAAGAGACAAAAATCCAACAAACTATTGATTTTCAGGAATTTGTTGGAAGTCATTAATAAATTGTTTACACCTCATACATGAGGCCTTTTTTGGAGATATATATTAGGTGAAGGTGTCCCTTGACATCTAAATTATCCTTGAGAATTCATTCAAACCCTCCTTTACACGTGGTAACCTCCCAACAAGGCGAATATGAAAATCGTGACTGCTATAGGAAATTAGTACACAACGCCACTGTGCAGAGTACATAGTGCCTGCTTCTATATCCAATATATCTCAAACCAAAACACATTTTGAAAAACTAAGAGATTTTTTTGTTACTTGGAATGTTGTGAACAAAAACCTCCTCCATTTTTCAAAAATATATCCTCAAATTCTCATAAACCAAGTTTTAAATTAGTGACTCAAAACTAGCAGAATAACTCTACACAATTTAGCCTCTGCCAAAATATTACGCAGCGCTTGTAGGTAGCACCGAACTATGTTTATGCATGAAATATAGTAGAATAAATCCATGGGTTATTTGATTCTTGAACTTTGATATTGGGAATAACTCAATATAATTTCAATTTTCCCCAAAACAAATAAAATTCCCATAACAATTGTATTCATTTTCCAAAATGAATAATGAAATGTAGATTCTGTTCTTTGAGAAATATTATGTAGCGCCTATAGGTAGCACCACTTATGCAACGCTGAGGCATAAACAAATATTATGCTAACACCTTCCATAATAGGATCCATTGTATGGTGTTTCTTGACCCTAAGGGTTTTGGTAATAATAAAGTGTGATTTCTTCTATCTTGCTTTGTGGATCTATTGTGTATTCAATATTTGTGGTGATTATATTTGTAGATCTATTCAGGTTCTTAACATGTGTCTCATTTTATAACAACATATTCCAAAAGTAAGTTCTTCCATTTGATGAGGTACTCCGTGATTGCTCGATTTCTTAGTTTCTTAATCCTTGTTTCAAGGATTGTTTATGATTTTTTTTTTCTAACTAGGGGAATCGGTAACAACGACATTATCGTACTCACGTGACATGGGGTCAAATCCTTCCGGCTGCCTTATAATCTGTAGGGAGAAATGATGCAGGAGCATCGCCTTCACAACCATCAGCGCACACATGGAGGAGAGAAGAATGACATCTCAACAATGCAGAGTTCAAATCAAGCATTTACTCAGAAATTAAATGGGTTGTTGGGATCTTTTTGAAATGACATTTTAAATTGTAACTTGTTTGTAAAGTCTCCAGGACTGTAAGAAATCGAGGATATGGAGTGTAGACTCTATCTTGCAATAAATCGTAGTTATTATAGTAGCATTAGTTAGGTGATAGTTTGAATTCTAAATTGAATAGATTTTAGGAAAGGACGAGAGAGCTAAGGGAGCCAGTCCCTAGATATCTTTTCAATGGCATTGTAATAGAGATAGATGGATGAGTAACCGTAGGAGAGTAGAGAAGAATAGAATGGAGCAGAAACACTATGTAATTTTAATTTTTTATGAATGAATAGAACATATGAAAATTGTCCCAAATCTGTTTTGAGTTTTGTTCATCTTGAGTATGAATGAATATATGTTATTCTGTATGTGTAATAGTTACAGTTCACGTTCATGCTTGAGAGTTCAAGAGAGTGACTCTATGAATCTATAACGAGACTGGATAAGTTTTAGTTGTTCTTCTATTGAACCGTGTATGCAAGGTGTGCATGTCCTAACACAAGGTGTTCATTGACTAAATCACAGAATGATTTAGGAAGGGAGGTTCAGAGAAAAATACAGGAAAACTTAAGAGTCCAGACGCAAGGAGTGCATAGGACCTTGAAATGACTAATTGTCGAAGAACCAGGAAGACGAACGCCAGGTGGGCGAGAAGCATTTTCTCTTGGAGAAAATCCTTCAAATTGAGCTATTCAAAATCCTATCAAGGACAAAATATTAGAAGAAAAAACACCTTCAAGAAGTGTTGACGAATTCTAGAGGAGGAAGATTCATCAGAGAGGGGAAAGGATCGAAACCTGTGGAAGCGGACAAATCTCCCAAGTCTGGGAAGAAAAGTCGCAGAATCTTAGGAGGAAGAGCACAATCACCGTTAGATTTCGAGTGCAGAGAGCTGACAACCATCAGATCCATAGAAGTAGCGTGGACCTTAACTCTTTGTGCCATGGGACCATTTCGACATTTCGTTACCGGGGAATTGGGGGGGAAGACTCCTTCAGAATCATGAAAGGAGATTGCCGATAATGCTCTTGATCGTTGATCTGTGAAGGATCTTGATTGTAAGATCTAACGCCAAAATCAATATCCATAAGAGTTGTCCATTTAACGGGATACATGGCAAGTAGTTGAAATTTGGAGGAATCGCGCAAAAGGATCACAACCATCCATCTCAGAGGATTCGCGGCAGAGATATGGAAGGCACCGGGGTTTCGAAACTTGGGAGTTGGGAGGTGAAGAATCTGTAGAAATCCCGAAAGGATGATAGACGATGTTTAATCAGGAATTTTGGTTTAGGACGGATCTGAGCTGTTGATCTCGCCGTAGGAGGTTTCGGCATTTCGATTTTTGGAATTGGGAGGTGACGATTCCATGAAAACACTGAAAAGGAGAAATCTAGGATTTGATCCGAGCCATTCATTTGTGACAGATCTAGACCATTGATCTAGATCTTCGAGTTTCCAGTGACCTGGACTTTGGAGTGGAGGTAGCGTTGTTCGTGGGTCTATGATCCATGAAATCCGAAAGGAACAGGCATCGGGACTTAGGCCTAGTCAGAGGTCACATCATGAGAAAAGGGAAGAGGGCTAGCTCTTAGCTAGAGCCGCAATCGAGATTCAGGGATCTGGGTAGCAAAAGGATGGGATGATTGATAGTGGAAAGCTTGATACATGAAAGTGCCTTTTGTTTGAGCATGGGGTCACAGAAAACAGTCGCATGGACTGAGATTTAAGAAGGAGATAATCATTGTTAAGCTCTTTTTCGGCTTTCGATATTCTAGAGTCGAGGGTTGCTTCCTCGAGAAGTCCCAAACCGCGAAATGTGAAACACCCTGTAGGATAAGGGTGTCGTCATTGCCTCTGGTCATGTAGATTTAGAGCTCACGCTAGGCATTTGTAAAGGCTAGATAAGTTCATATTTGGACCTGTGGATCTGATTTGTAGGGTTCCAGTGAGAACCCAAAAGAGTTGTTCCATCTCAGAGTTAGAGGACGATCCAGTGACCGGGAGGTCGCGGACCCCACTGGGATAGGGGGTTTGCATCAGGTGGTATCAGAGCTAAGATTTGAGTTTGTTTGCAGACAACAGACAAATAATAAAGAAGGAAGGTTGGTTTCGTTTGTGGTATCAAGGAAGTTTTCAACTTCTAGTTGTAGGTGACACAGTGAAGTCATGCCGCCAAGAATGCACAGAGAAAACGCAGAGATGGAAGAAGAAATGAGACGACTTCAAATGAGGTTGGACGCCATGGATACAGTGCAGAGAAGAGCACCAGATACTGGTGATGTCAGTGAATCCGAGAGCGAAGAAGAGGCAAAATTTGAAGAAAATGTGGCAGAGGATGTTGTACAAGACCGCTTGATAAAAGTTGTTTCAAATATTGGAGCCAAAGCAAGGATAGAGGTACCAATGTACGAAGGAAAATGGAAGTGGAATAATTTCTCGATTGGATACGGGATATGGAAAATTACTTCGATTATGAAGATATTGAAGAGGAAAAAATGGTAAAGCATGTAGTGACAAGACTGAAAGGCCATGCAACATTATGGTGGGATGAACTGCAAGCCGAACGTAGCAGAAATGGTAAGCAAAAAATTAAAATATGAGATAATATGGTAGCTAATATAAAATCCAAATTTATCCCAAATGATTACTAGATAAA
Organism: Picea sitchensis; assembly: GCA_010110895.2. Lineage (NCBI taxonomy): Eukaryota > Viridiplantae > Streptophyta > Pinopsida > Pinales > Pinaceae > Picea > Picea sitchensis. The sequence continues at coordinate 7,200 of SNQJ01S0123502.1, read as the reverse complement.
TCTTTATAGAAGATTGCAGAACCTGAAATAGAGAGGGTAATTAATCAAGGATTACATTGAAGAATTTTACAGACTGAACATCAAGGCTGGACAGAAAGAGGATGAAGATGAAAAGACAACTAGATATATAAATGGGATGACATATGAAATCCAATAAGAGATCAACATGATGTCTGTCAGTACGGTCAAGGATGCGTATCAAGCAGCCTTGAAGGTGGAAGAAAAAATAGCTAGGAGGCAAAGCCAATGAGGCAGAGGCAAAAATTCGAGCCGGGGAAAAGGACCAGCAGGGAGAAGTTTCAGAAGTCAAACTCGGAAGCTGATAAGAGGCATAGTCACCAACAGAAGGGTGGAATCTCTAAAGAGGGATAATATGGTGGATGAATTTCGTTTTCTAGGGGAAGAGGAAGAGGAAGAGCCAGAGGTGGCGTAGTTGAATGCTACACCTCCGGAAAGGAAGAAAATAAATCGTGGGAATGTCCCGACAGAAAAAGAGAAGGTGGAGAAGAAGACATTGACGAAGCAGAGAAGCATGTGGAAGCAGAAGTTGCAGAAGGAGGAAGAAACCTAATGATGAGGAAATTTATTCTCAAACCAGAAAAGGAACCAGAGGAACTAGTTCAACGAACAAGCCTGTTCAGAGCTGCTTGCAAGTCGAAAGACAGAGTTTGCAAGGTGATCATAGATAGTGGAAGCAATGAAAATCTAGTATCCATGGAGATGGTGGAGAATTTGGAACTGAATATAACCGCACATCCAAAGCCATACAAGGTATAGGCATTGCAGAAAGGACATCAAGTCATGGTAAGTCAACAATGCCAAGTTGAATTTAAAATAGGAGGTTAAAAAGATGAAATATTGTGTGATGTAATCCCTATGGATGTCTGTCATATTTTATTGGGGAGACCATGGAAATATGACTGAAAGGTTATTCACGATGGTAGAAAAAATACCTACACCCTAAAAAGGAACTCTTGAAAGAAGTCAAGGAAGAGAAAGAAATATAGTTTGCTATTTTGAGAAATCCTAGAGTTATCCTTACTAATACTTTTGTAGAATATTTTCATGTAGAAATCTAGGAACTGTTAGAAAACTTTGTTGATATAGTCGTAGATGAGTTACCACACTCACTACCACTGATCAGGAGCATAAGCCATCACATTGAACTTATCTGAGGAGCTACTTTACCAAACAAAACAACTTATAGGTTGACACCTAGAGAGAATGAGGAGGTCAAGAATCAAGTCCAGGAGTTGTTGGACAAAGGGTTAGTCAGGGAAATCCTAATCCCATGTGCAATACCGGTTGTATTAAGCCCAACGAAAGATGGAGGATGGAGAATGTGTATAGATTCCAGATCCATCAACAAGATAACCATTAGATACAAATTTCCTTTACCAAGGATGGACGATTTGATGGACTGCCTGAGTGGCGCAAGCTATTTTTCCAAGATAGACCTGAACAGTGAATATCATCAAATAAGAGTGAGAGAAGGAGATGAATGGAAAACAACATTCAAGATGAATGACTGATTACTTGAATGGTTGGTCATGCCATTTGGGTTGACATATGCACCCAACAAATTTATGAGGTTGATGAATGAAGTGTTGAAATACTTCATCGGAAAATTTGTCATAGTATATATGGATGACATACTAATCTTTAGCAAAAAAAAAGGAGAACACTTAAGACATTTAACAACAGTGATGGAAAGGTTGCAGTGAGAGAAGTTGTTGATAAATCTGAAGAAGAGTTATTTTATGAAGAAGGAGATCATATACTTGGGTTTCATAATCTCTTCAAATGAATTGAAGATGGACCAATAAAAAGTGAAAGCAATTAGAGAATGGTCGTCGCCAAGCAACATATTTGAGGTACAAAGTTTCATGGGTTAGCAATTTTTTATAGGAAATTTATCATAAATTTCAGTGGCATATGTGCACCCATGCTAGACACTGTGAAGAAAAATCACAAGTCCTTCAGTTGGAAAGAGGAAGCTGAAAGAAGTTTCAAAGTGTTGAAGGAGAAGATCACGGAGCAGCCAATTATGGTCTTACCAGATTTTGGGAAATTATCTCAGGTGAAATGCGACACAAGTGGATTTGCTATTGGAGCAGTCTTGAGTCAAGATAACATGCCAGTTGCTTATTTCAGCAAGAAATTGAATGGAGCCAAGAAATATTATTCCACGTGTGACAAGAAATTTTATGTGGTGATTCAAGCTTTGAAAAAATGGAGGCATTATCTAATTCCTAAAGAATTTATCTGGTATAGTGATAACAATGCTTTGCAATTTATTAATAGGCGAGAAAAGTTGAATCAAAAACATGCAAAATGGGTAGAATTGACACAGAATTTTACTTTTGTTATTAAGCATATTGTTGGAACTGCTAACAAAGTCTTAGATGCTTTGAGCAGGAGGAGTTTGATTGTACAGGAATTCCGAGCGGAGACTTTGGGGTTCGAACACCTCAAGGAGATGTACAAATAAGATGCAGATTTCAAAGAAGCTTATGAGGCATGCAAGAATCCTTTGTTGGGAGAAAACATCACATGGAATGAATATTTAATTTAGGATGTATTACTATTCAAAGGGATCCAATTATGTATTCTGAAGTGCTCAGTGAGGGACAACCTACTGAAAGAAAAACACAGTGGAGGTTTCATTCGACACTTTGGTCACGATAAGACATTTGCACAGTTGAGTAATTCGTACTATTGGCCGCACATGAGGGAAGAAGTGAAGAATTTCATGAACAAATACATAATTTGTCAGTATGCAAAAGGGAGACAATAGAACACTGGTTTGTATCAACCATTGCCAATTCCTGAAAGGTCACGGGACGCAATCAACATGGATTTTGTTTTGGGATTGCCTAGAACTCAAAATGGGAGCGATTCCATATTTTTTGTGGTGGACCGATTATCAAAAATGGCACATTTCATACCATGCCAGAAGACAAGAGATGCCACACACACCGCCAATTTGTTTTCCAGAGAAATAATAAGACTACATGGATTGTCGAGGAGCATAGTTTCAGACAGGGACACCAAATTTGTAGGACATTTTTGGAGGACTCTATGGAAAAGACTGGGGACGAAATTATCTTTTAGTTCAACATATCACCCTCAGAAAGATGGACAGACTGAACTAGTAAACAAGATTCTGGGAAACTTGTTGTGAAGTTTAGTCACTGAGCAAGGTCGACAATGGGATCATATTCTGGCACAAGTAGAATTTGTGTTCAACAATTCAGTGAACAGGTGCACAGGAAAAAGTCTGGTTGAGATTGTGTATGGCATACAACCAAGAGGGATCAAAAAATTGAGGAAATTGAGTCAACATGAGTTTAGAAGTGCTGGAGCATAATATTTTGTAGCGGAGATGCAAAAACTCCATGACAAAGTCAGAGAGAACCTACAGGACAAAAATAAAAAATACAAGAGAAAAGTTGACTAGAGGAGAAGAGAAATTCAATTTGAAGTTGGGTATGAAGTTTTAGCTCATCTAAGAAAAGAGAGATTCCTAAGGGGAATGTACAACAAATTAAAGATGAAAAAGACAGGACCATGCAAAATTATCATAAAATTCACAGCCAATGCTTATGAGATTGAGTTTCCAGACAACGTTAGGATATCGTCTGTATTCAATGTTGCAGACCTATATCCTTAAAAGAGGGATGAAGCAGGAGAGGCAGATGATCAAAAATAGATTCAATGGGAAGAGAAATTTCCCACAACATAAATACCTCAGATGGAGAATATTATTGAACAGAGGGATGGAAATAAAACCAAGAGGAAAACATATCCCGAGTACTTAGTGAAGTGGAAACATCATAAAATGGAAGACCCAAGTTGGGTCACATAACCTCATATTTTGAAGCATGGAAATATAGTACAAGAGCTCATGGATAGGAGTCAACGGAAGATTTTAACCAGAGGATTATGATGCAGGAGCATCTCCTTCACAACCATCAACGCACACGTGGAGGAGAGAAGAATGACATCTCAATAATCTAGAGTTCAAATCAAGAATTTACTTAGAAATTAAATCGGTTGTTGGGATCTTTTTCAAACGACATTTTAAATTGTAACTTGTTTGTAAAGTCTTCAGGATTGTAAGAAATTGAGGATATGGAGAGTAGACTCTATCCTGCAATAACTCGTAGTTATTATAGTAGCACTAGTTAGGTGATAGTTTGAATTCTAAATTGAATAGATTTCAGGAAAGGACGACAGAGCTCAAGGAGCCGATTCTTGGATAGATTTTCAATGGCATTGTAATAGAGATAGATGGATGAGTAACCGTAGGAGAGTAGAGAAGAATAGAATGGAGCATAAACAATATGTAATTTTTGTTTTTTATGAATGAATAGAACAAATGAAAATTGTCCCAAATCTTTATTGAGTTGTGTTTATCTTGAGTATGAATGAATATATGATATTCTGTATGTGTAATAGTTACAGTTCATGTTCATTCTTGAGATTTCAAGAGAGAGACTTTATGAATCTATAACGGGACTGGATAAGTTTTAGTTGTTCTTCTACTGAACCATGTATGCAAGGTGTGCATTCCCTAACGCAAGGTGTGCATTGAATAAATCACAGAATGATTCAGGAAGGGAGGTTCAGAGAAAAACACAAGAAAACTTAAGATTCCATATGAAAGGAGTGCACATGACCTTGAAATGACTATTTGTCGAAGAACTAGGAAGATGAGCGCCAGGTGGGCGAGAAGCATTTTCTCTTTGAGAAAATCCTTTGAATTGAGCTATTCAAAATCCTATAAAGGAAAAAATATCAGAAGAAACAACACCTTCAAGAAGTGTTGACAAAGTAAAGAGGAGGAAGATTCATCAAAGAGGACAAAGCATCGAAATCTATGGAGGCGGACAAATATCCCAAGTGTGGGTAGAAAAGTCGCAGAAGCTCATGAGGAAGAGCACAGTCACCGTCAGCGTTTGAGTGTAGAGAGATGACAACCGTCGGATCCACAGAAGTAGCATGGACCTTAACTCTTTGTGCCATGGGACCATTTCCACATTTCGTTACTTGAGAATAGAGGGGGAAGACTCCTCCAGAGTCACGAAAGGATATTGCCGATAAAGATCTTGACTGTTGATTTGTGAAGGATCTTGACCGTAAGATATAATGCTGAAGACCGATAGCCATTAGAGCCATCCATTTAAGGGGATATGTGGCGAGTAGTCGACGTTTGGAGAAATCACGCGAAAGGATCATAACCGTCCATCTCAGAGGATGCGTGGAAGAAATCTGGAAGCCACCGGGGTTTCAGACGTCGGGAGCTGGGAGGTGAAGACTCCGTAGAAATCCTGAAAGGAAGATAGTCAAGGTTTAATAAGGAACGTTGGTTTAGGATGGATCTGAGTCATTGATCTCGTCGGAGGAGGTTTCGACATTTCAATTTCGGGAATTAGGAGGTGACGATTCCGTGAAAACCCTGAAAAGGATAAAGTCAAGATTTGATTCAATCCATTCATTTGTGATAGATCTAGACCGTTGATATAGATCTCCAGGTTTCCAGTGACCGGGAGTTTGGAGTGGAGGTAGCATTGTTCATGGGTCTACGATCCACAAAATCCAAAAGGAAGAGGTGTCAGGACTTGGGCCTAGTCAGAGTTCACATCATGAGCAAAGGTAAGAGGGATAGATATTAGCTAGAGCCCCGACCGAGATTCGAGGATCCAGGTAGAAGAAGGACGGGACGCTTGACAACGCAAAGCCCGATACACGAAAGCACCTTTTGGTTGAGCACGGGGTCACGGAGAATGGTCGCATCGACTGAGATTTAAGTAGGAGCTAATCATTCTTAAGCTCTTTTTTAGCTTCTGGTATTGTAGAGTCGAGGTTTTCTTCTTCGAGAAGTCTCGAACCGAGAAACGTGAAACATCGTATACGATAAGGGTGTGGTCACGGCCTCTAGTTGTGCAGAGTTAGAGATAACGCTAAGCATTTTTAAAAGTTGGTTGAGTTCAGATTTGGACCTGTGGATCTAATTTGCAGGGTTCCAGTGAGGACCCGAAAGAGTTGTTCCAGCTCGGATTTAGAGAACGATCCAGTGACCGGGAGGTCACAGACCCCACTGGGGTAGGGGGGTTTCATCAAGAAATAGCACCAACCGCAAGCATGTCCTCCGGATAAATCAGGGTGAGAATAAACCTTGAGACATCTTTTTATATATTTCCTTCCATTTATACGACACTTTCCAGTCGTTCTACACCCCTGTAGGCCGATTGTTTATGATTTTACTATGATTTTCCCTTCGTCATTAATCTATAGAAAAATAGTTTGGACTATTTTTATATAGATTATTTGAGACCTATTCCATTGGATTCAACTCTTCTCCCTTATCACTTTCATCCATATCATTTTTTGGAAAAAATAATTACCCCGCCCGCTCCTTTTGAGCCCCCCCAATGGTATCAGAGCACTTTCCTGAGCAAACACTGTGGGAAAATATTTTTTATTTTTGCAGATTTATTTTTGTATATTTCTGTGAAAAAATTGGAGAAAAAAGTTGTATATATGAGTTTATCTCATAAAAAAACCCAATTTGAAAAAGAGAAATCGTTTGAAGCGGAGTCTGGGATGTCAAGATATTGAAGTTTTAAAATTTGCAATTTTTCAGGGTTTTTTCCACGGATGGCGGCGTGATTTTTTATTATATTCATTTAGTATTTGTAAGCCGAATTTTCCCAAAAAAAATAACATATATGATTTCCTCTCACAATTTCACCCAATTTAAAAAACAAAATGAGCCAAAACGGAGTCCGGGAAGTGAAGTTATGAACATTTTAAATTCAACAGTTTTTTAGTGTTTTTCCAGAAAAAATCCTGATTTTCTGCCATAACTTATTCTTCTATTTTTTGGGTTTTTTCATGATGGATGTGGGACTAAAGAGTTCATAGGGTACTCATATGGATATTTCCTCTCAAACCCTCAAAGAAATTCTACAGATTACTGAAGCATTCAAAACCCAATTGTTTTACACATTGAATGATAGATTGGATGGCTTTGTAGATGGTTTCAATGATAGTTTTCGTAGTATTCAAGATTCTTTGGATAACATGCAAGAGAGGTTTCTTATGGCGGACCTCAGCGATGAATATAATCAAGAAATATATGCTTGGTATGATTTTGAGACCAATTGTAATGATTGGTATATGGATAGTTGTCAT
>SNQJ01S0123501.1:1630-26728 GCA_010110895.2 Picea sitchensis | reverse complement strand
TTGTGTTGCAGTATGAAAGGAAGTGTTATACCACCATTCTGCCAAGGGTAACCATTTGAACCATTGTGTTTGTTTATCATAGACAAAGAAACGGAGGTAGCCTTCCAGACATTTGTTCACTATATCGGTTTTTCTATCAGATTGAGGATGATAGGATGAGCTATGAGCCAATTGAGTACCCAAACAAGAAAATAATTATGTCCAAAAATGTCCACTGAAGATGGGATCTATGTCACTTACAATAATCTTTGGGCTACCATGTATCTTTTGAACTGTATCCATGAATGTGGTGGAAACTGTACTGGCTTTGAAGGGTTGAGAGAGTGCATGAAAGTGTGTGTACTTGGTCAGTCTATCAACAATCACCATGATGACACTCTTTCCTTCAGACTTCGGTAACCCTGTGTTGAAATCCATGGAAACCTCCTCCCAACGATGACTTGGGATGGCTAATGGTTGTAAAATACCTGGGGTATTAATTGTTTCCACCTTATTTTGTTGGAAAACCAAACATTCTTACACAAACCTTTGAACATCAGTTTTAAGGCCATCCAAAAAAAAATCCTTCTTGACCCTATGGTATGTTTTCAAAAATCCCGAGTGCCCTCCTACTGAAGAGGTGTGCAATTCCAATAGTACCTTTTGTTTAAGTTGCGATTTCTTACATAAATATAAGAGATCTTTGTACCATAGTGAATAATGTTTCCATGTAAATGTATCTGATGCACTGGAATCCTGCTGCAACCTTTGAATGAGAGTCCACACTTTTTTTTCATTCTTCCATTCATCCCTTGCTTCTATTATCCAATCGGGTTGGATGATCGAGATAGCACAGAGAAAGGCCTCAACATATTCATCCTTTCTTGAGAGTGCATCTGCCACAACATTTTTCTTCCCTTTTTTATAAACAATTTCAAAATCATAACCCAATATCTTGGTCACCCATTTTTGTTGTTCTTCTAAATATAGTTTTTGTTCCAAGAAGTATTTAAGACTATCATGATCTGTTTTGACCTTGAAGTGCCTACCTATTAGGTAAGGACTCCATTTCTTCAATGCATGTAGTATTTCCATCGTTTCCTTCTCATAAATGGGTTTGTGTAAGTCCTTTCCCTTGAGTGGTCGACCTTAAAAATCCATGGGACTTCCTTATTGCATTAGGATAACACCAACTCCATTTCTCGAGGCATCACATTCCACAATAAATGTTTTCGTGAAGTCTGGAGTGGTCAAGACATGAGATTTTCACATCACCTCTTTAAGTTGTTCAAAATCTTTAGTTTCCTCTAGATTCCATGAAAATGCATCCTTCTTAGTTAGTGTTGTTAAAGGTGTTGCTATTCTTCCACAGTGCCGAACAAACTTGCGGTAGTAACCTTTCAAACCCAAAAATCCTCTTAGATTCTTTAATGTTTTGGGAATTGGCCAGTCCATCATGGCCTTAATCTTGTTAGGGTCTACCTTGACACCTTCATGAGATACAATATGACCCAAATAATCTACCTCTTTGGAGTGAAGGAGGTAGATTATTTGNACATTTGGATGGTTTGGCATATAGTTGTTTCTCCTTTAGTAGTTGTATCACATTGTCAACATGTGGCACATGATCCTCCCAAGAATTTCTATAGATTAGTATATCATCAAAAAATACTAAGACAAATATTTGAAGGAAGGGCTTGAAAATGGAATTCATCAACCCTTGGAATGTGGAAGGTGCATTTGTAAGGCCAAAAGGCATGACCAAAAAGTCATAATGGCCTTCATGAGTTTGGAATGTTGTTTTTGGGATATCTTCTTCCTTCATTATAATATGATGATACCTTGAACGAAGATACAACTTTGTGAAATATATTTCTCCATGTAGTTCATATAACAATTCATCAATGATGGGAATGGGAAACTTATTTTTAATAGTGATCTTGTTAAGCTCTATATAATATGGACACATACGGCATGAGCCATATTTCTTGAATACCATTACCACTGGTGCAGAGTAAGAACTTTGGCTAGGTCTAATAATGTCAGTGTCTAACATTTCTTCAACCATGTGCTCAATTTCACTCTTTTGGGCATAAGGGTATTTGTATGGCCTGATGTTAGGAGGAACACTCCCAAGAATTAGGTGAATATCATGATCATGATTTCAAGTGGGTGGAAGACCTTTGGGAATATCTTCAAATACTTTGGAATGATTATCAATTATCCCCTGGAGATCTAGAGGAATATATGGCTTAGATGTTTGAACATCTAGTAAGCATAGTTGTGCAATAACACCTTCATGCCCCTTTTTCAATAATTTTTTCATGCCATTACAGCTTATCTCCTTACTAGGTTTCCCTGTGATACCTCTTAACTCAATTTCTTTTCCTTCCAATGAAAATTTCATGAAAAGTTATTGAAAATTAAAAGCCATTGTTCCTAATGATTGTAACCATTGGATTCCTAGTACAACATAAGAATGACCCATGGGTATAGCAATCATTTGACTATTCATTACATATTCCCCCATAGTAAGATTGATCTTATTGCATTTTCCTGAGGAATTGATAGTTCCTCCATCTGCAATCATTACTTGAAACTCTGGCGTTGGATATACAAAGCAAATGAGAGCTTTGGCTAATTTATAGTAAATTAAATTATGAGTACTACCATAATCAATTAGGACTATTACCTTTTTATTTTTGATATATCCTTCGATATTGAGGGTTTGAGGAGTGCTAATTCTAGCCAATGCATTACATGATATCGTGGGAGTCAACTCTTCAGATGAAATTTCTTCTACGTTTTCATATTGAGATGGTTCTTGTTCTTGTTCTTCTTCCTCTTCACAATCTATGTAGAATAATTTCTTCTCACCACACTTATTTCCCTTACTGTACTTGCTATCACAATTAAAGCATACAATTTTTTCTTTTCTTTCCTCCAATTGTTGAGGTGTCAACCTTGTAGGTTGAAGTGTTTTAGAAGAAGGAGCATTATTCTCTCTATAGATGTTAGGATTGGTCCTTCTAGTATCCATAGCCATACTTTTAATTTCAACATTTCTTTCCACCCTTAATGCATTCTCCAATGATTTGGGTTCCCAAAGATGAACCTCATGTTGAATATTATCCTTTAAATTTCCTATGAATTCATCAATCAAGTGCTCATCTGGAATATTTGTTACCTTTATATTCAATCTTTGGAAGTTCTCAATGTGCTCTGTAACTGAACCCTTTTTCTTTAGATTTATCAATTTGCTAAAGAAGGTATTGCTCCTTGTATACTCATAGTGTGCTAGCATTTCTTCCATGAAAATTGTCCAAGTGATGAGTGATTTGCAAGAACAAAGCCATCTATACCATACAAATTGATTGGGTTCTAAATATAAATAAGCAATTCGTACCTTTTGTGTATGTGGAAGATTATGTAGATCAAAGAATTGCTCCATCTGAAGTATCCATGTGATTGGGTCCTTGCCATCAAACTTCCTCATATTGATCTTAGGAACATGGTTGGTCTTTAACCCAAAGTTGGAGTTTCTCCATTCTTGATTCATATTCCTTGTGTCCTCATCATGAATTTCATGGGACACATTTTCAATTTCAGGTGTCCTCTCTATTAGGAAATTTTTCATTCCTTCCATGATCTCCCTTTCTAAACCATCCATCTTAGTATCCATTATTGCCTCCAATTCATCTTTTGTCACTGTCTTATTTTTTAATTCATTGATGTCCCTATGCATTTATTCACCTTCATCAAGAGTCCAAGTAGGAATGTCTGGAGGCTTATTTGGTGTAGAAGTTCCCTTTTTGGGTGGCATGTTGGCCAAGTATCACTTTTGAACCTTGATTTTGAGGTGGTTCTTATAGACAATATGTATTTTGTTGTATCTCCAAAGTTTTGGCCCTTTTGGGTATGAAAATTTATTTTTTGTAGTTCTTTGATATTTCTTCTCTACAATACCATAGGTTTGAACAAAATTGGATATACTAAGTGGAATGTACAGTAACTTCCCCACAACTTGTTGATTTTTGGCCTTTCTAGGAGATCTCACTTGTATAGCGTTCCCCGCACAAAATCATTGATATAAAATTTTGAAACTTGTACCAAACATACTACAGACTGTCCACTATCAAATAAAACTGGTCGCACTCAATTTTGATACTCTAGGAAGAAGTTATGATTGTGTTACCTGGAACACCTACTTAAGACTAGTCAATAGGACTAGTTAGATACCCTATCTTCCATAGGGTGTATCTACAAATGTAATATGAACCAGAAGCTAAATTTTTTACCATAGATACCTTGCTAATGTATGTGAATATAATCCGGAGTTCAGTTTCTGAAACATTACAAAAAAATAAATATATCAAAAATTCTGCAATGACTCAGTTCCGGATGATTCCAGAACCCTATCTTACACAAGTTGTATCTCATAAAGTATAAGGCCTCAGGAGATGAAATTTTAAACCAACGTACCTTGATCTGTCTACTAATTATCCTCCAAGATGTTCCTTCTAAAACGTTGTAGAGAAAAAATTATAGAAAAAATTCCAAGGTGTCTCAGATGTAGTAGCGAAAACCCAAGACCTTGAGCTCTGATACAATATGTTAAGAACCAAATATCAATATAGCATAGAAAAACCTCAGAATAAGTAATCAACACCTTGAAAAAGAGATAAATTCAGATAATAAGCCTCTTTGAGGGGACAACCACATTATTCCCACATAAATGTCCAATTACAAGATGATTCCAAATGAAAATGTCTCATTGGTATATATAGGAGACTAGGAGGTACAATTACAACTAATGGACTCAAGCAGGCATAAATAAAATAACATTAATATTGTAATATGCCCCAATTAAGGGGTAGTGATACACTATTTAGGGCTTAACAAATAATGTCATGATTTCTTTCAGTTCCATTTAAGTTGAAACCAAAGGAGATATTACGTTTGAATTTTTCTTCCTTAGGTTTTCGGAAGACCTAATGTTCACGGCATGCCTCTACATTTTCTCACCAAAGTCTTCCTCCTACTCACCCTTACTCCGACTTACTGACTGAAGTTGGTTCTAGACCTCATTGATTATGCATGCTAGTTTAGTTTCTCAAGTTAAAACGATATCATCTCGAGTCTGCATCCATTGGACCTCTTTAAAACCAACCTGTGACATAAAACTCTGATGGGTACCAGGCTTACCTCCGACGTAATCCAGAGGTGACTTCTAGTGCTACAATTTTTGGCACCGTTTCTGGGGAGGAATTGAAGTTTTTCCATGGGATTGAACGACAAAGCTCCATGATTTTGAAGGTGCATCAGAACTCAGTACATTGAAGATTGCAACTGTGCACCTGGAGACTCCACTGTTATGACTCCAATGTTTCAGTTGTGGCTTCCATAGGCAGACACACGAGGTATACTCCACAAATACCTTTAGCAACACCTAAAGATGGCCCAAAGAAAATTATCAGAAGACGACAGACCCCTTAGGAAGGTACTTCTGTTGTTGAACCAGGTATTTTTGATGATTTTCAGTATCCTCCTATATCAACTCCAGCAACTGTTTCTCATTTTCCTATTACACCATCTATTGGAGCTTATATAATTTTGAATTTTGGGAGTTTTCTTGTTGATTTACCCTCTCCCAGTTTCACTACTCCCCCTCATATTACAGTTGTTGTCTTGACAGAGAGGGAAACCTTTGTTCCCTCAAGCCCTGCAACTTTTTCTCCAAATATTTTGTTGTTTTCTTCTTCTCCCAGAAGCACATCCCTAGCCTCACCTATCCTAAATCCATCTCTTCCTAGTTCTCCTCCATTTCAAGTCCAAATGGAAGGTGCTAATCCCCCTAGAAATAGGATGGCTAGAGATATTAGCTGCTAGATATGCCCCCCTAGTTTTACCTTAGCCTATGAATGCTCTCCCAACCACATATTACCTTAAGTACATGCCCCAATTCACTGGGGAGGGATACGTGACTACGTAAGAGCACATTTCATCCTTTTGTAGGTTTGCATAGATTGAGGCCATCGAAAATTAATATGTGTGGATGAGAGTTTTTGTACAGAGTCTGGATGGCGATGTCAGGGATTGGTTTAAGGACTTGCCTCCCGGATCTATTGACGAGATTGCTGCTCTGGATGATGCATTATTAAGGAACTAGGGGAATAAAAAAGATATCCTTTATTATATTACAGAAATTGGGGAACTTAAGAGAGAGGAGGGGGAATCTATTTCAGACTTCTCGAAGCGATTTAATAAAATTTATAAAAAGATTCCAGTCGGAGTTAAGCCTACATAAATCTCTACCAAAATGACTTATGATAATGCTTTCAGCCCTAACTTTTTCCTACTGTTGAGAGAAATAAGAGCTACCTCCTTGGCTCATATGCAATATGCGACCCTTGAAGTAGAATCCAATATATTGGCAACTGATAAACTTAGGGGTAAAGCTGATAAATATAGGGGAAAGGGTAGGTCCAAAAACCTAACTTCTAGTTCCTCTATTACCCCCCATCAAACAAATGAAATGTCCAAGATGATAAAATCACTTTCTGCTAGAATGGAAAATATCTAATTAGAAGGAAAGAAGAACTACATAAATCCCCAAAATGTTGATAATAGAGGAAACTATAGGAAGCCTAACAATACTCCTCAGATTATCCAAGGATACCAGAGGAGAAGACATAGATATGATCAAAAAATCCAGACCCCTCTCCAAAATAATCTTCTTGCTGATGAATTAGAAGGGGATGAAGAACTTGATCTTGAAATCTAATGTCTTGGGGACACCTCCTCTTTTCCTCACTTAACTCAGTCTTCATATGAGGAATCTCTCATGGAAAGTCAGCTAAATGAGTTAAGAAAAGGAGACAAGGCCAACGACAACCCCAAAATATATAACCTCATATCCAAGAAGAAATAAGGAAATCCTAATTTTCATGATCAGCCCACCAGAGCAGAGAATCCTACTGAATATGTAGCAGACTAAAACAATGGTAAGAAATTTCGAACTCCCTCTCAAGTGGCCATAACTCATGTCTCAGAAGTAAAAGAAATATTAAAGCCTACATCCCCTTTTAATTTCTAGCATGAGGTTCAAAAGATTAGGATCCTTGTACCCCTTTTAGAGCTGATCAAGTATGAAGATTTCAAAAGAATCCTCTCTAAGTTGTTTATGATTGAACCCACAATTCATCCCACATACTCAGTCAATTTGCAAGATGAAAAGCCAGCTGTCATATTAGGACCTTTGGTAGAAGATAGAGATGATTCCTCTCCCCCCTTATACACTTCATTGAACATCCATGATAAGGTGTTGCATAACTACTTAATGGATTCAAGAGCATCCCACAATATTATGCCTAAGATTGTCATGGAAGAACTCAGGTTGGAAGTTACAAAATATTACCATGACCTGTATTCTTTCGATTCCAGGAGGGTGAAGTGCCTTGGGGTTATCAAAGACTTGGTCGTGTCCCTGTTCTAGCTGCCAATGAAGAGTGTAGTCATGGATATCGTAGTGGCTGATGTTCCCCCTAAGTTAGGAATGCTCCTATATAGATCTTGGATAAAGAGACTAGGGGGAACCTTGCATATGGACCTTTCATATGCCACCATTCTTATGTTTTGGGGTGAACAAAGGAGACTTTATAGGGAAGCGCATCTCATGTACATCATCAGTGATGAAGAAAACCCCATCAACCATCCTATTTTTTCTTTGAGCACTGATTTTGGATCCAACATATTGCAGCTCGCAGATGCTTCTGAAGCTCCTCTTGAAATTAGAAAGAAACCCACTTCTTCTCATGAAATACTTCCCCCAACTAATTCTGTGTGGAAGACGTTTTTCGATGGAGCCTCTTATAGAGAAGGGGCTGGTGCTGGAGTGGTTTTTGTGTCACCTTGTCGAGAGACTATACCTTTGTCCTACAAACTAGAATTTGAAGCTACCAACAATGTGGCAGAGTATGAGGCTCTTGTTTTAGGTTTAAGAGCTGCAAAAGACATGGGGATTGAAGAGCTAGTAGTATTTGGAGATGTTGAACTAATTGTTCATCAGGTCAAAAAAATTTATCAAGCCAAGCACCCTAGGCTTAAGACTTACAGAAATGAGGTGTGGGACCTAATTGACAATTTATTCTTAGCTTTCAACATTTCATTTATTCCAAGAGAGGAAAACACAATGGCTGATTCTTTGGCCATTTCAGCAAGCAATTTTAGAATCCCTTTGCCACCCAAGCTCAGGTGTGATGTTGAGGTAAGATATAGGCCCTCCGTACCTGAAAATATCAAGCATTGGAAGGTGTTTGAGGATGATCTTGAGATCATAAAATTTCTTGAGTCTGTTGATGAGTTCTTTGCATTACACATTGACCAAGATCATGATTCCGAAGATGACCCTCCTGCTGATGTATTTTTAAATAAAATTTCTAATCACCATATCGTTTAGCTGCCTAGAAACCACATTCCAAAGGGGCTAGTTCCTTTAGAAAGATTGTTTGATTGGAACAATGTGGTGGTAAATTTTAAAGACCCAACTGAGGATGCTGATGTAGATGAATGCATTATCGATACAGAGGAGGATCCAAAGTTTGTCAAGTTGTCAAGTAGCCTGTCAAGGGAGTAGAGAGCCAAGTACACTGAGTTATTAAAGGAATTTACTGATGTCTTTTCATGGACCTATGAATACCTCAGAACATATGACACCATTGTCATTGAGCATAAGATCCCATTGAAGGAGGCCAAACCGTTTAGGCATAAATTAAGACAGATAAATCCTATGTTGCCGCCTGTTATGGAAAGGGAGGTAAAGAAGTTGTTGGATGCCCAAATCATCATCCCTTTGATATATTCTGAATGGGTGGCCAAATTGGTTCCAGTTAGGAAAAAGACTAGAGAAATCAGAATCTGTGTTGATTTCAGGAATCTGAACAGAAGCTCTAAGAAGGACAATTACCCTTTGCCGAAAATGGAACACATATTGCAGAGGGTGATAGGCACATCCAAGATCTCCATGATTGATGGATTTTTTTGGCTACAATCAGATCTTTGTCCTGCAAAAGACAGAGAAAAGAAAACCTTCACCACTCCTTGGGGAACATTCATGTATGCCAAAATTCCCTTTGGATTGATGAATGCGGGAGCAACCTTCCAACGAGCCATGGACATCGCCTTCATTGGAGAAAGAGACAAATTTGTGGTCATCAGTTTGGATGACATAATAGTCTTCTCCAAATATCATAAAGAACATTGTCAAAATCTGAAAAGGGTCTTCTCGAAATGCAAACGGTTTGGTCTCTCCCTAAATCCCAAGAAGTCTTTATTTTCCATGCAGTAGGGAAAATTATTGGGACACGTTGTATCAGATGAAAGGGTCAATATTGATTCAAGAAGGGTGGAAGAAATTCAAGCCTTATCACTTCCCAGATCCAAGAAAGAAGTTCAGTCCTTCCTGGGAAAGATCAATTTTCTGAGGATATTTGTTTCAAATTTTGTTGAATTGTTAAAGAATATCACAACCATGCTCAGGAAGGGGAATGAAGTAAAATGGACTGTTGAATCTAGAGAATCCTTCAACCAAATCAAGAAGGCACTGACTGAAGCACTTGTGCTTATCAGTCCTGATTATTCCAAGGATTTTCTAATTTTTTCATTTTCTTCATTTGATACAGTGGCAGTTGTTTTACTACAAAAGAATGATGTAGGTTTGGAGCATCCTATTTCTTTTTTCAGCAGAGCACTAAGAGACGCAAAATTCAGATATGACATCATGGAGAAGCAGGACTATGCCTTGGTGAAAGCTGTCAAGGCTTTCAGATTCTATGTCCTGCATTCAAAAATCACCGCATATGTCCCTTCAGTTGTTGTGAAGGACATCCTCATCCAACCTGATATAGATGGGATGAGGAGCAAGTGGATTGCTAGAATCCTTGAATTTGATCTAGAAATAAAACCCACCAAGCTAGTTAAAGGCCAAGGTTTAGCCAAGCTATTGGATGAATCTAATTGTAGATATTTGGAGGTTAAATTCATAAATGTTTGCTTAGAAAATCAACAGGATGAAGTGTATGGTAAGATCATTCAAGACAACTCCCCATTGGTAGAATGCGCTTGGTACAAAGACATTATATATTTTCTGCAAAAATTGCGACCTCTAGATGGAATGGAGAAAAGAAAGGCAAGATATTTAAAGCTCAAAGAAATTAGATATTGCCTTATTGACCAGGTTTTGTATTGGAAATACCCTCTAGGAGTGCTTTTGATATTCTTAGACCCACAGGAGGCCCAAAAGGTTATGTTTGATTTTCATGACAACCTGTGTGGGGGACATCATTTCTGGAGAACCATAGCCTACAAGATTCTCAAGGCTGGGTACTTATGGCCTACTCTATTTGATGATGTCTGTTCAAATTTCAGAGCCTATGTCAAATTTTATAAATTCATTGGGAAGCAGCAGCTCAAGTCTCTTCCTTTGAAGCCTATGGTAGCTTTAGGACCCTTTCAACAGTGGGGCCTAGACTTTATCGGGGAGATTCATCCTCCTTCAAGTGGCCCACACAGGTGGATCTTAACTACGACATATTATTTCACCAAGTGGATAGAATCTATCCCCACAAGGAGTGCCTCTTAGAGAGTAATCATTGGTTTTCTTGAGGATATTATGGCAAGGTTTGGTTTCCTGAAAAGGATCGTCACTGATAATGTTGCATCCTTCAAGGATGATCCATTAATCCAGTTTTGTGAGAAGTTTGGAATTTCATTGATTCACTCAACTCCTTACTACCCCCAAGGAAATGTATTAGTAGAATCCTCTAAGAAGGGCCTTATAAATATTATCAAATTATTGCTAGAGGACAACAAGAAAGCATGGGATTCAAAGCTCAAATTTTCTCTGTGGGTTGATAGAGTGACAACAAAGATGTCCTTGGGCATCTCTCCTTTCCAATTGGTATATGGGACTGAAGCAATTTTCCCTTCTCAAATTTCCCTTCCTGTGGAGAAAGTTTTCCAAGACTTCCATGGAGAACCCAACGATATGATCAGAAGAATTCATCAGTTGGTATAAATCCAATAGATTAGAGAGTAGGTGATGGAAAAATCCCATGACCGTCAACAAAAAATCAAGCAGGCCTTTGACAGGAAAAGAAGTAAGGAGGATATCCAGCTGGGGGATTTAGTACTCAAATGGGATGCGCCTAGACAAGACAAGGGAAAACATGGTAAATTTGAAGCGCTTTGGATCGAACCCTTCAAAGTTTCTGAGACACTTTCAAATAATACTTACAGGTTACATAATTTGGAGGGTGATTAATTTTTTAATAGCCCAGTAAATGGGCACTTCCTAAATTTTTATTTTTTTTTAAGCCGCAGTCGACATTCCACCATTGTAAATATCGTTCCTATTTTATGTTTTTTTTTTTTTAATAGGAGATTCCATAGCCCTAAGATAAGTCACTAGAACTACTTGTTCTTGGCATCTCGTAGGGATCATGCCATCCCCTATGGAGCCAAATGTTGTCACAAAAAATTGTCAAAGACTCAGGGGTTTGTGTTTTCTACCTAAGTTTGTATTTATCCTGCCTCTCTTCATTTTGTAGACCCAATCGTAAGGTTTTTCCTTTCGGCTTATAGTTTTCTTCTTTGTCTACCCGAGAGGTGTCAGCCCTAATCCTTTATGTTTTCTCTATGGTCGATCACTTCTCTCTCTTTACCTATGTCACTTATATTTTTTCCTCCCTGAGCCCTTAGTCAGTCATCCATTATTCATCTATAAAGACCACAGCCATAAGAACAAGAGAAACACTTAGAGTGGTATGATATCGACTCAAATCAAGTGAGCGAGCAAGATCAACTTTGAACGACGAAGATTCATCAAGAAGTGAAAACTGATGGCCATCGGGTGATCAATATCATAAAGTTACATGGAGTATAGCATCATACAGAAGGTCTGAAATCGTGAGGCCCGTCCTAGCCATTGATCCTAGGAAAGACACATGGCATAAGATTAGAATTTCACTGACTCATAGGATGGATCAGTCAAAGGGCGAGTCATGGAGACTTGTGAAACCCGAATCATTGATATGATCTAGGCCATCCATCTCAGAAGGGCACGTGGTGCAAGATCTGAACCATGGAGGAAGTCATTTCAGGAGGTCGATAGTGAGGGTTCTTGATAGCCCAAGGTTTTGAAGTGCCGATATGATCCGGGCCATCCATTGCAACGGGACGTATGTCACTCGATCCATGCGATCATGAATTCACGACTCAGAGATTTCATCATGGAACACAATGTGAGTTCGCAGAACGCAAAATCATGACGTGCCTAAGAGTTGGTCCCACTAGCACATCCTGCGGTCATATGGAAGTAGGGCCATAAAGAAAGGGAAAGTGCCTATCAAGCGGCGGGTGGATGATATTTTTCAAGGGAATGATCGTGGCCATCAAGTTTAAAGAAAATCCAACCATTGATCTAGATGGCTCATTTAGCGGGATCAAACATCAGAATATTTGAAATTAAGGCGGGTGAAGACTCCCAATAGGTGAAATCCTAAAATTTCATGTAGGGCATGCATATGGTCATAGCCCGAGGTCGCATGGAACAATGGATATCATAGGAGCTGCACAAAAGATTGGAGCACCCGATTTGGTTACAAAGGAAGAGATGCGTGGTCTCGAGATGCCAGAATTGACTCAAAGGAGTTGAGAGCTCGCCTGGGGCATTCATGGGTGTCAGGATCCATCCCGATCTCGATGCAGTTAGTTAATGGAAATAGGGGGAGGTAGTTGAAACCTCATTTCACCCCATAAATTGAAAGAATGGAAGCATCGGCCGTGGAGGCAGGCTGCCAACCCAAGGTCTCCCTGTAAATGAATTCTCCTGCAAAGCCCATACTGATCTGAGATTGCGTCTGACAGAAGAATGAAAGCGTAGACTGACAGAATAAGGTGCATACATGAAGCTTTGAATGAAGTATCAAGGTCACACCCTTGGTGTTGGCAGGTTGTTCTGAGTATAAATACTCATTTTGATATTTCGTTAGGGTCGATGATAGAGAGAAGCTCTCATATTGTAAAGTATTAGTGAAGTCTCTGGTTCTCTGGTTATATATTGTGATATGAGATTTCTTGATTAATCTAAGTCAACTTTATTTCTCCATATTATTTTCCTCTGGTACTGAGAGAATTCATGGATGACTGATTCACATGAATTGTCATGATTGTGTTATGATGAATGTTTGATTATAATACTGTCATGATTTCTTTCAGTTCCATTTAAGTTGAAACCAAAGGAGATCTTGCGTTTGAATTTTTATTCCTTAGGCTATCGAAATACCTGATGTTCACGACATGCCTCTACATTTTCTCACCAAAGTCTTCGTGCTACTCACCCTTACTCCGAATTACTAACTGAAGTTGATTCTAGACCTCATATCTTATTCATTCTAGTTCAGTTTCCTGAGTTAAAACGATATCATCTCGAGTCTACATCCATTGGACCTCTTTAAAACCAACCCGTGACATAAAACTCTAATGGGTACTGGGCTTACCTCCGACGCAATCCGGAGGTGACTTCTGGTGCTAACAGATTCGATGTGGTCTAAACGAATGACCATCGAAAGTGGTAAGAAGAGTAGCTGACAGAGACAAAATGGGTTGGCCAATTGCCTTCCAACACGCCAACGACATCACACATGTCGAGGTGCCCTCATCAACCACATGGTAGGGGAGACAAGGTTTTAAGTCGGTCATATCGAGCATGATCGTTCCTGGATTACAAGTCTCAACAGATCCTAAGGCAGCTAACAAAGCCTTTCTCTATGAAGGGAAACTCTGGAGGACCTCCAAAGAGGACATCGCACAAGGGGTTTGTGACAAATCCTCCACCACTGAGTAGTTTTGTGTGGCCCTCGCCTTTGGATTATGCGAAGATTTCTTGAATTCCCCTTTCGGGATGTGTGTCATTGTTTCTCCCATCGTCTTCACAATTTGAAGAGGAACATATGGGTTTTTGACTTCTTTACCCTTTTCAACAGTGTTTGGCATTCCATAATTGTGTTCCCTAGTTTCTATATAGGAATCAACTTTCATCATATAAATGTTCACGGATGAAGGATTACTAGAAGACGGAGGGGGTCCTTGACTATCCCCATCCTCCTCGAAGAGGCTTGAGTTAAATTTTTCCCATGAGGAAATGGGTTCGTTAACATAACAGGTTGTTGCTGTACCAGTAACTTCTGGGCCTCCACAGGTTGAGGGCACAGGTGAGTCATGTGGTCTTCCATGCAAAGGTTACAAAAATACTTCAACTTTATTTTCTATATGTTTCCCCCGCCAACATTGTTGGTGGGTTTGTTATCGCCCTTACCCTCGTTTATTTGTTTTTTCTTTCCGTCAAGCTATTGGTTGGCCTTTAGGTTTGTCGATTGCACACTGTGTACATCCAACGTTTGAGTAGGGGTAGCAGCTGAACTAGAGGTTTGTCTTACCGCTGTCTTTTGTATCAACAATTGTTGCAATTGATTCGACAATGGATCAGTGGGATTTTCTTATGCTGAACCAACTATACCATCGACATTTGGTCTAGACTCATGTCTGGCCTTGTCAAGGGTAGACTGTGACACATTTGGAAAAAATTCGTAGAGTAAACTAGACTGAGAGTATATTAGCTCTAGTTGTTGAGCTCTCATTATCGCCTCTTCCTCGGAAAACACTCCCTATGTTGCTACGTCCTTGGATAATTGGGGTACCAAAGACTTAAGGAACCACTCTTGTAGAAAATCCGGTGGGACTGGTAATTTTATCAAACTCTTTTGACGCCGCCATTCTCGGATGTGATCTGAGATATGGCCAGCCTTTGTTTTCTCAAAGTTGGCCAAAAATTCAGTGTTGGCATCGTATCTCATAGGTAGTTGAAAATGGTTTAGAAAAACCATTTCCAACTCACCAAAAGTAGAGTATCTTGAGAGGTCGATCCCAATGTACCATTTTGTGGCACTCCCGATAAGAGTGCATTGAAACAGACGCAACTAAACAGAGTCATCTCGCAATGAGTTCGACGAGTGCCATAGGTGAAAAGTGGTCACATGATCACCCAGATCTTCGTTAGGCTTACCTTCAAACTTCAGAATGTCTGAGGGAAACTTCGTCAGCATAGGAGGCCAACGCGGATCATGATAGATTGGGTCATTTAACAATCTTCACAAGTCTGGAAAATGCACCGTTGCCATAAATGGTAAATTAGGCTATTGACTATGTATAGGGAAAAAGGAGCCTGGAGTTTGACTGGCACCAGGTTTCCAGGAAAAGTTAGGAACATGACCAGGGTTATGGTAAATACCATGGCCTTGGCCAGCAAACAGATACTGCGTTTGTTGGGAACTCATTGGTTGATTCCCGTAGTTGGACGTTGAGGGCTAGGCGGGGATTTCTCCCTGCGTGGTGTTCCAAAGATTCTGGAAAGGGTTTCCCCTGTCGATCCGATGGACATAGGTACTGAGCCTTTCCCAGGTTTCCATTGGACAAGGAAGGGGTTGCCCCCATTCAACATCCCTAACAAGGGAACTGATCTTTGCCACGAATTCTAGAGTCCTTGTGAGGAGAAGACTCTTGTGTGTGCCCCTTGTGTAGGAATAGTACCCTGCACAGGATTTAGTTGTCCAAAACCAATGTTTCCCCTGGCCGAGATGGTAGCTGACGAGAAAGAGTTATTTCCAAATGCTTCAAACAAAGAGAATGGCATTGAACCCAATGATGTGGTGTAGGAAGAAGTTCCTTGACTACCTACTCCGAATAAGTTGTAGTTCATGTTCGGCTAGACGGGTTGTTGAGGATAATCGCCTAGCAAGGGGGAGGACGAAGGTATATGACCCCCGCCACAAGGGAAAGAATTATAGGGGGATAAGGTGACTCCCATGGACCCTTGTAGAGAATCGTTTGATCTCCCTGCCCCTAGACCCATGGTATGTAGGGTGGAGTAGGAGAGGACAGAGCTCATATCAAATCCAGGAATCCTATATGAAAACGGAGGGCCTGTCGCACTCTATGTGAGCGAAGAAGTGATTGTCTCCATAGATGGAATCAGACCACTACCTGAGGTAGAGGCAGTCAAGACCATCGTGGTATGGACCAGCGAAGGTGGGTTAGGAGGCAGAATGCCCCCTGTGGTGGCAGCTGTTGAGGGAGTATGAGGACTCCCAGATGAAGTAGCAATGTTTTCTTCTATCGCTGCTTGCAAGACTATATAATGCTTATGATGAGTTACCCTTAGGGGGACAACTTGTACCATGACAGGTGGCGACAAGTCAGTGATCGGAGAATTGGCTGGCCTGAGAGACTTCGCTCCAAGGTAAAAAATAGTAAGATCTTCTGGATTCAAGTGTTCTCCTCTCGAGGATTACTCGAGTATAGTTTCATGTGGCCCATTCACCTCAAATGACCCTTTTTGGTCAAGTCTTCACCGTAATGGTGGCAGTGGTGGCTCTAATGCAACCGACGACAGGCCCAAAAGCCTTTGCAACTGACAGAGCTCTTGATCTTCTGCATTGTGAGAAGATCAATGACATAGTAAGGATTTTACTAACGTTGAAAACCATCACACACTAGAAAATTTCCTACAAGATAAAACATACAAATCACTAACTAGTTGGAAGAACAGTTACACCAGCCAACACCAGAGAAACTTACCAGTGCAAGTGCAACTTGAACACGGAAGCACCCTCTGGGTATACTCTACAAATCGTGGCCCAATGTTTTCTCTAGGTACCATGATATACCCTAAAATAAAGGCAACTAGGTTTCCATCTCGCGAACAACCACCAAGAGGGTACAGTCGACAGTCGAGTGGACGACAATGAGCAGGGTATCAAGCTCGAAACTTGTCGAGGGTATCAAAAGAAAGTGTTATATAAGACGACTGAGGACCTCGAACAGATTTGATATCCATGATGATCCATGGCAAATGCGATCGACAGAATCCAAAGACAAGTCCTCTATATGCATTCCCCACTACGCTTGGTCTAGCTTTGGAGGGTTTATCTCCGCTACCTTTCTGCACGTGACCTCATTTTTAGCCCTTGTCTTAGAGGGGGGTCTCAGATAACTTTCACGTTTACTGGACGTTTTACACACCCTAGCATTGACTCCAATGTTTTTTTTTAAGCCTTGAAGAGTTTCCTCTCCAACCTAAATCAAGGCTCTAGCCTAGACTAGTTGATGGACCCTACAAACATAAATTCTAGTAAATTTTAATTTAGCGTTAATTTTAAGTGGCTTGTTTTAAGTCAAGGAAGCGGAAATGAAACTAGTGGTGTGTTTTAAGAGATGAAAGAGAAGAGAATTAAATGAAACTAAAATAAAAACTACTTCTTTTGACAAATAAAGATTTGATATTTCAACTCTTTAACCAACTTTTCATAACTACTTTTTCTAAGATCTTTTAAAGGAAAACCAAAAACAAGATTTTGCTCAACTACGAGCTACTTAATGTTCTAACCATTTAGTAAAGAACTTAAGAAAATCACTCTTTTTCTTGACAAGCAATATAATCAACCTAACTACTTAACCAAACTAAGAAATGATTTTTTTTTTTTTTTTTTAAATGCTTCAAACAAGAAACTTGAAATAAATTATTTTTCTTTTTCTTTTTCTTTAAAGCAAGAAAAAGGGAAAAAGTGAAGAAAATAAAAGACCAATAACTGACTTCTGGCCCATTGCGGATCACAGGGAGTCACTGACAATACCAAACAGGTTGATCATAAAAGAATCACAGACTCGTCTAAAACCCTTTCAAAGAAAACACAAGAAATATTTAAAATATA
The DNA here is from genome assembly GCA_010110895.2 of Picea sitchensis. Classification (NCBI taxonomy): domain Eukaryota; kingdom Viridiplantae; phylum Streptophyta; class Pinopsida; order Pinales; family Pinaceae; genus Picea; species Picea sitchensis. Next base: position 8,924 of record SNQJ01S0123501.1, on the reverse strand, counting down.
AGCAAACTGATGTCAAACCTAGGATAAAGACTGTAACAACAGAGACCAGAACTTAATCAAGAAACCCCTGAGATGTATGAATTCAATTAGGGAAGAGGTTGATTGCCTCTTCTTTACAGAAAAATATTCTTGACATAGGCACGCTACTAACACTTAAGCAGCTTGCGTATGTACGTGGGTTGTCTAAAGGTAGGGCATGTATGTACGCATGCAGACCCACTACAGGTCGTGTACACCTCTGCAACTTCTCAAAAAAATAAAATAAACAGGTAGAATGACAAGGAAGGGAGCACTGATATGGAAGAACAGAATCCCTTAAATACTCAACAACTTACAAAAAACTAAAAAAGGTAATCAAACCAATTAAAACACCCAAAAATATCCCCTAAAACCCTAGAGGTATCCCCAGTATGGTCGCTAGTTCTGCTATAGCAGGAAAACCCCCCTATGGACTACACTAGGGTTCAATATGTAGGTATATCTAACCATCTAAAAGTCTCCTACTCTTTAGACTACCCAAAATATACCCCACATTCATACACGAAATACAAAGTGAAAAGATATGATAATTCTACCTTTAACTTCTCGTCTAGTGTCGATCCTTTCAGGTTCGATCACTCCTCTAACTACAAGCCTCATCCCAAGGCTGACCTGCATTCACAAATAGATAAACAGGGAACTACAAAACATGCATATCATATATGAATTATGGGTTAGATGTCGGTATAAAACATAAATCAAACATAAATATTGAACACATAATATTTTAGGACAGAAAAAGTATTCCTTTTATTTATATCACAAAGTTTACTCACAATGACATCGACGACTGCTCCTCGAACCTGGTCTGAGATCCTCTTCACCAAGATCCAATTGTGCTTCCATGTATCTTTATCCTCTCGTACTTCTTCTAAGTAAATGGCATAGTCTTATGATTGAGGAAAAAGGACAAAAAGGGAATTTTTGATGGAAATCTGACAATGTGGTTGCAAATTGTTGGGGCAAGGAGGGGATGTGAAACGGGTAGATTTTCATGGTTCTTATTCTTGTCTTTGGAATGAGACCCCAATACCTCCTTTTATATGGCAAAAGGATGGCTATTTGGTTGGGTGATGGGATATAGACGGTGGAACATTTGGGAAACTGCCCAATAGCTCGTAATCTCAATGAATTCCTTGCAAATTTTTAATTTTTACAACATTTGTGGGTATACACGGGTTGTAATGGTCCAGCTAGCATATGTACGTGAGTTGTAGTGGTGCAAAAAGAATGTGTACGTGTGCAGTAGTGGTTCAGGGTGCGTACATCTTCAAAAATAGTTCTTTTAAGAAGAGCTGCTCAGTGATGGCTTGGAAAAAATAGCAAGTAATAAGGCCTGATGCTAGGTGTGCATGTATGGTGCAATTTAGGGTTATAACAGCTGGAAAATCTTGATGGAGAAATTATTTACGCTCCTATCAATGGGATTTATGTAAAACATTTCATGCAGTAGTTAGATTTTAGATTTCCATTGTATATATCAGATTGGATTGACATTGGCGTTTTGATTTTCAGTTGTTCTTTTCCTTTTGTAAATTACCCGAGTAAGTTGATTATCGGTTGTAAATATTTTCATTAACTTTATGATTGCTTGACATCATTAAAACAGAAAGTAAAAACATATGTAACACATATCATCTCTATTATTCAGGATTTTATAACGTTTTGCATTTTATTTCGCTCGTAGAATACATATGGTTGAATAGGAGAGGAGGCTGAATACAAATTTGACAATCGATTTCTCTAAAAACAGGTGATAAATTAATAATCTTCCATGTTGAAAGTTCAAAAGGAAAATAAGGTATGAGTTCCTGCTCTTGTTGTTCAAATAAATTTTTAAGAAAACTCTTTTCGAAATGAATGTGAAGGAAGTTTTTCTCATGATAATATTATCACTTGACCTAAAAATCAGAGAGGTATAAAATTACAACTTAAAGTGTCATGCTGATAAATTCTAAATCCATCTCTGAAGTAAAAATAAAATAAAAATAAATAATCTCAAAGGAAGTCTAAACTAAATACACAAACTTTTGTAGGATTAGGATATTTTGTGTTAGGTCCTCTGAATCCTCGATTTGGTTATTTTTTCCTATCCCGAAGTTCTTATCCACTTAATATTTTATTTATCCTTTATTAGTCTCCATAGAAAAAAAGAAACTTATCTTGACTCTGAAAAATTAAAAACATATTTTAAAAAAAATATTAGGCGAAAATCTTTATGTTCCTCTGATTTTAATTGAAAAAGTATGTCTAGGATCATCCTGATAATTTTAGCTCTTCTTTCAGACTTTAAACTGACTAATTCACTCAAGGTTGATCCCTAAAAGATTAATATTCCCATAAGAAAATTTCCTATAGGATAAGGTGTATTGAAAATTGGAAGAAAGTTAGTTGTAGAGTATTCTTAAATTTGTTGACAGACCTTCTTTAAAAAAACAAATTTAAACAAATATCATCCCTTGTATGTTACATACAAGTTGATTGCCCCCACTTAAAAATATTAAAATACAATATAGATGGTGAAAGGAAATTCATAATTTGATTTCCCCCATCTTGTCCAAAAGATATGATGAAATGAAATTCATATATTGATTTCCCTCGTCTCAACAAAATACAAAAGTGTTAATTGAAGTGGTGAAAGGAAATTCCATGGGAGAAGTAGATAACTTCACTAGGGTACTGAACAGGCTCACTGGTAGTGAAGCAATATCTATGATATCTGTAAGGTTGTCATACATATCCATATATCATACTCTATCATCTAGTTCTCTTTCCGGTGATATTTACATCCTAAACCAACTAGGGATTCCCTAAATAAATTGTTACATCTGCTTAACCTTTAAGCAAACAAAGTCAGTCGAAGACCGATATTTTAGTTAAACTTATTTTGATTATATTAAACAATTCTAAAATCAGTTTTAAGAGAAGGAAATTTTAAATAGCCTAACTTGAGATCAATCATTAAGTATGTTTTGAAGGTTTTTTGAGATTTGGTTAAGTTCGTTTTTGTATGTATGATTAATTCTTAAATAAAACTGGAATATGTTTTTCAAAAATCAATAATGACTCCATTTAAAAAATAAAGGCACTTGGTCTACTATTCTTTCGCGCCTCATAGGAAGCCACAATCCCCAGATGGAGCCAATGTTAGAACATGCATAATTTTGAGCTTTTGAGATTTATATATTTTACCTCTTAGAAATAAACTTTTACCCAAAAAAGAAAAAAACCTAGAAAGCGACCTTTTAAAATTAAAATAAATCCATTGGTTATTATTTATCAATTAGGCACTTACGATATATATCATCAATGAGTAACTCTAATTTGATCGAACGGTCCTAATGATCCTCGAAGTTTTGGAGCCGCCTAAGTTTTAAAAGAAAGCCTTTAATGGTCGCTTCGCACTTCGGGTATTCCAGAAAATCTAAACAACGAAAACCCTGAAACTCTAAAATCTCGAAGATAGCCACTCGTGACTTTTCCCAAAGAACTCACGAACATGATTCATATGACATGTGTCCTTTTTAAAAAAATCTTTTCTTTGGTTGACACGTGGAACTTATTTTTTATATTTACATCGGATGATTCACATGTTTTGAAGTGACACATGGCACCTCTCTTTTATTGACACATCATCAGAATGACGTCATCCCTGCCATGTCACTCCAAGAGACTTCTCTTCGGGATTTTTTTATTTCACAATCCTTGGATTATCAAAGAATCAAAGTAAAGTGATTACAAAAATAAAAAAAGGGTTTTGAAGGAATTGATAAAACGGTTATCAACTTTAATTAGTCATGATTAAGTGTTAATTAATCACTTCGCAATTTCAGATTTCGAAAAATTTCTCTTGCACAATATTCCAAACTTTCGAATTCTGAACTTCCAAAATACTTAAAGCTAATACAACGTTTAAAACATGATTAATTAAGACATAAAATTGATTACTCGGATATTAATTCCTCTGCGAATTCGGACTTCGAGAGATTTCCAACCTATCACATACAAAATTTCCAAACAAGAATCGTCGAAGTATTAATGAAATTTATGATTGATTAAGGTTAATGATTTCAAATAAAGATTGTGAATCACCAGGCAATGAATTCCATTAAGTTTAATAAATTCTTCGTCAGTAGAGCTATACGAATATCGATAGACTTTTTTGAATAAAGCACTTCGAATTTCAAAATCGTTTTTACCATTTGCAATTAGCAGTTTTCTATTCCGTGTAGAGATTACAAAATTCTATGGTCATAGGTAAGATAATTCTATTTTCTTGAGGATTATGGCACCATGAAAATATGCAAAAAATATTGAGGCATCGGGTGATGATTCAAATCCAAATGAAGATGTTCTATCAGACAAGACTCTGTGAGTTGCGGACGCCATTAAAACTTGGAAGAAGGTTTTTGATGTCTTAGAGAATGAGATCATTAACTGTCTAGACGACTCTGCTGAAGAAGATGACGAGTCCTTTATAGCTAATATCAGACAAGTAGTGCAGTCGGAACTGGATAATATCTTTGCATGACCAAGAATCATACCCTAAAATGATATGATAAATTGGGCTTTGGAACATGTCGACATCCAAACCAGGAGCATCATCAACCACCTGCAGGTCGTTGTTGACTCTTTCCGACCAAAGCACCTGCAAGTGATGTACAAAATTTCCCCTACCCCTAAATACACTTACAATGTTGCATTTATTCTTTAGTTTGAGAGAAAGGAATGCACCCAATACAGTAGAAATGGCCATGATATAGTCAAGTCCCGGTGGGGATATCTAGAAAAATTCAAAGCCGATGCTCATGGTATGTATGCCATGATGTATTTAGATTATCATATCTTGTATGTAGCCATGATTCTTTGTCGCCTGTTTGGGAAGAATAACCCTACACATTTCTCAATTGAGTGGGTAGCCATCATTAACGAGGTAGTTGAGGGTTATACCTTCAATTGGGCCAAAATGCTATCTGATAATTTGGCCAAGGAAATCACTGAGAATAAATCAACAAAATCAAAAGTGAAGCCTGCCCATTTTTATATGTCGACATATGTTATGGATGCCATTTTTTTCATGACCCATTTTTTCCTAATGAACTAGAGATGGACCCCGGCCAGTTCTGAGCCAATTCATTTCTATCACTCCAAATTATGGAAGGAGAGCACCAAATTTTTCTTTTACGAAATATGTCACAAAATTGTAGTGCCTATTCATATAGCTATTTACGGTCACTCGCCACCACGAATTTCAGAAAGGATTATGGGGAACTTGAGAAAACTTGCAAACATGTTCATTGAGGAGAATTTCTCCTATATAAGAGTATTTGGTTTCTTTGTTCCTCCTCATGCCCTCCCACATTTTTTACCCAACAGGTTGGTGTGCATAGAAGTGGCATACCAGACAGTAGTAGGAGGTATCAACAAGGTGTTGAAAGCAAGTCAAAATTTTTTTTTGGCCAACTTTCCCCATTCAAGTTGGCATGTTTACACTATTAGATTTTGTTCATTCTAAATTTGAGGCCGCGGCCCTGGAAGATGTCAAATTAGTTGATGTCGAGTTCAAGAAGCATGATCCACATAATATAGTGGAAAATCATCTGGATTAGTTTAACATGAAGCGATAGATCCATGATAATTCTCCCTATGAAGAAATGTTCAGGGGACTTAGATATTATGAGGAATTCCAAAGCAGATTCCAGAATCTGCCCCCTGACCAACAAGTTGGCTTCCTTAGCTTTCAAAAACACAGATGAAACAATTTACCAAATATATTTCAAGGAGAATCAATACCCACGCCTCAGTCATAGGAAGCCAGGCCTACAGGATCTGATCCAATTTGCTCCTCTAAGCACAAAGTTGAGGAAGTCCCAAAAATCCCAGAAGTGTTATTTCATGAAATAAGAGCGTCATTGTCAGGACTGAATGATCCACAGGTGTTAGCTCGATTTGAATCTTTCATGAATCAGGGAAAATTTGTCCCTCATTCAACACCAACTACTCCTACTGGAACCCTGAATACAATAGGACATGAAACTTCAACATAAATTATGTCTCCTATTACATCATTAACCCCTTTACAGACTAGCTTTGGAAATCCTAGTTTCGAACTCAATTTTGTAGGTGATCTTACTCCTATCTTGCCCGAAGATATCCATCCCTTAGATTTATTTTTCAACAAGAAACAAAAATCTATCTTAAAGAGAGAATCTCACCAAAAGGATGGAGTTATCACTAAAAGGAAAATATTGGTGTATGATGGGAAATACCATGATGGTCCAGAGTTTGCGAAATAAGTTGTAGGTTCATTAGGGTATTTTTCCACTGCCAATCAATGGTCAATGGAAAATTTAACCGAACAACTGCGACATAAATGCCTCTTGGTAGAAAAATTGAAAAATTATATATATAGTAAAGAACAAACTATTAGAAGTAGGATGAACCAGGACATTGAACAAATCAGGGCTAGTCATCAACATCAAATTATGTAGTTACAGGATAACCTTGAGCTACTCTACTAGATTTCACAGACAAGCAAAGGATTGATCACTCAGTATGAAAATTTGATTGAGCATTTGCAGGCCAGATTGACCCTAACAGAGAACACAACGATAGAAATTTCAGCCTTCAAAACACAAGCATCAGAAGTCAACGAGAGGTTGTAAGTTTCCCAACAAGAACTCTATCAAAAAGTAGATGCTATCCAGAAATTCTATCAGGCAGTAGTCCTTTCTCTAAAAGATATTTATGTCAAGGGAAAGGAGGCATTGTTATAACCCTAAAATGCACCATACAGGTTTACCTGGCATCAGGCCAACTCATGCCTCTTCCTAGCCAAATCCATGTTGAACAAATCCTCAAAAAACCACTTAAAATAAGCAACCCGTGCCCTAACTTCTCACTGGGCGTGGACGACCGCTTGCTATCCTTCTACTGCACGCGGGAATCCGCGGGCTAACCCACTACAGCCTGCGGGTACCTAACAAAGAAAGAAATCAGGAAAGTTTCTGTCGAGACACGAGGATTTTTGTCAGTTAACTGGAACTCTTCGCCATGCATGGCCGAGAGTTCGCTTAAAACCCTAGCTCCTTCTAGCCTATAAAAGGAGGGGTAGGGGTACTATTCAAAGAGGAAAAATCATAGCAAAGAAACGCTGCCAAATTGCCAAGTCAGTTTTGTCCCAACCCTTTAGCCTTGCCTCAAGCTTTAGGAGAAATTCATGCAGCAGCAGTTGGAGGACAAAAAGAAGAGGAGG
>SNQJ01S0123500.1:50749-73233 GCA_010110895.2 Picea sitchensis | reverse complement strand
AGGAAGGGAAACCAGATCCCAAGTTTGGTTCTCGGAGAGGGAGTTGTACTCCTCCTACATCAAGGATTCCCAAAAGGTATTTCCAGCAGCCTCACCATATGACTATGGATCTGAATATTGAACCAATAAATTATTCTTGGGTGACATCGTTTCAGTGGCATTCAGTGCAAGAGGCGGATCCTCAAAATCAGATCGAGTCCTCCTAGTGTTAGTTGGATCCCCAACAATATATTCTGCATCCTGAAGAGCAGTCTTCGTCCACTTGGGCCTCGGATCTAGCTTTGCATCTCCATCTACATGTACTGACTCTACATCTGATTGTACGGACTCTGTATCTGGATCATCTAAATCCTATGAATCATAAATCTCATCTGAATAAGAGTCGGCATGTGCATGCTCATCATCTCTGACAGGTGGAAGAACAAAAGTGTCTGCGTGTGGTTGTTAAGGTACATGAAAGACACTTTTCTCGAATTGAACACTATGCTCAATGATGAGTCACTCCGAGGAAATATTAATGAGCATGTATCACTTCAAACTATCGGGGTATCCAACAAAGATACACTCTATTCTCTGTGGATCAAGTGCCTTCCTCTTCTAAGAGGGACTCATGGCCCATGCACATGAATCGAAAATACGGAAGTGGGTCACTTCCGTTTTGAGGTCACTCCAAGCCTCGTAGGGGGTATTATCCTTAACAGATCTATGGGGAGATCTATTTTGGATGTAGGTTGCACAATTAAGTGCTTCAACCCATAATCTCTATGGAAGTGACTTTGCATGTAGCATGCAAGATGCCATCTTTTTTCGAGATCTATTTTTCCGCTCAACAACTCCATTTTGCTGCGGAGTATAACGAACCATGTGTTGCAATTGAATCCCAGCCTCATGAAAAATATTTTGTATCTCATGGTTGACATACTCTTCCCCGTTATCTGTTCAGAGGACTTTGATTTTGTTTTCTGATTGTGTCTCAACAAGGGCTTTGAAATCTTTGAGGTGTTGAAAGACCTCTAATTTTTGCATGAGAAAGAAAATCCATGTGAAGCGTGATAAATAATCAACAAAAATGAGAACGTACCTTGCTTTACTGATTGATGGATGCGGAAAAGGGCCCATGAGGTCACTATTGATCACATCTAAAGGAGAGGAAGCCTTCTAAGTCTTTCCTTTGTTGAATTTATCTTGAGGGTGTTTTCCAAGAACACATCCCTCAGAAATTCCTTTGGAGAAGTGGATTTCTAGTCGACCATCAACCATTCCTTGCTTACTAAGTTGTTGCATATATAAGAATTTAAATGCCTGAACCTTTTGTGCCATATCCTACTTCTTTCATCAACATGGGTAAGTAGTAATGTATAATCTGGTTCAATAAATTCAAAAAATGTGTAGAGTCTGGATTGATGATTTACCACACCGGTAGCAACCCTAGAATTGGTTTTCATGTCATAGATATCCACTGCATCAGGTGTGAATATGAATCTCTTTCTGGTGCCAGAGTTAGTCATCTGATACATGGATATAATATTAACATAAATTTTGGGAACATATAGCACATTCTCGAAGCTTCTGTTTGTGAGTTCAATTCTTCCTTTTCCAGTGACCTCGACTGGAGAGTTGTCCCCCATCAGAATAGGAGGAATTTTGCATGCATCCAATGAAGAGTAGAATTATTTTGTGTCTACCATGTGGTTTGATGCACCTAAATATACGATCCAAGCATCGAGAGAGGAGTTGATGGCAATCAAAGCATGGTTAGAATTTCCTTTCTTGGGATTCTAATATTCTGGCTTCTTCTTCTTGGAACCCTTGGGGATGCGATCTCCAAGGTTTTTTTGTTGAAGTATTTGGGCCATTTGACCTATATGTTTATGCATACATGAAGATTCTGGATGGAATCCTTTATGGCAGTAAGTGCATTTCTCCCATTTTCTTCCCTTTCCACCTTTGGATCTAGAGGCATTGTTGAAGGGTTTTGAGTACCCTTCCTTCTTTGGATTTGCATGTGATTTCATTTTTTCTTTGTCTTTATATTTATGATTTTGATGACCTCTACCATCATGCATAGTAAGTGCATGCGCCTTTGGGCCTTTGATTTTCCCGATGTTGATGAGCTTGTTCTGCTCTTGCGTCAGAGACTCGATAAAGACCTCAAGAGAGGACATTTTCTAGGTAGCTCCAAAGGCGAGCCTAGCTGAATGAAATGTAGATACAAACACTGAGTATTTTGGACCAAGTTTGGAGAGAATGGTAAGAACCATTTTTTTCTCCTCCTTATATTTATCAACCCCTCAAGCCTTGAGTTGAGACAACAAATCCTTATATTCGGTAAAGAAATCTTCAAGATTTTCGAAGGCTTTTGGAACCAAAGTGAGCAATTCCATATTGATCATGTGCCCCCTAATCTCATCCCATTTTCCAAAAATCCTTTCCATGGTGGTCCAGGTTTCATTGGGGGTTTTACAGGAGGATATGTGAAAGAGGAGTTCAGTAGAAATGAGACTGCAAATAGTTCCAAACGCTTCATCCATTCGATTCAGATACTTGGATTTTTCTATGGCTGATGTGGGTGCAGTCTCTGTGTCCATGGTTAACCTGTATAATCCTATTCCTAGAAGATGCACTATCATATTCTCTTTCCATGTAAATAAATTGTACGGTGTAAGAATGAATTCTTTTGGAAATTCTATTTTTCCGCTGTCTTCAATCTTGAGTACCTACAAAAAATAATTTGGTGTGTCTTTTTCCTAGCAGTCCATCGGCTATGATACCATGTAAATGTGTTGAACCTGCAAATAATAGATCTATCTAGAAAATGACATAGACAGTTTGCATAGAAAATATGAGAAAAGAGAAGTATGAGAGAAAGAATGGAAGAACTCTCATTAACCAAATGAATGAATGATAATGACTAATAAACATAGGGTAAACCTTAGGAAAAAAATCCTAGTTGTGTGTGAAGTATCTCCAAAACTTCCCTCATTTTAATGAAGGATGAAATAAAACACAAGGGAGGCTTCCCTAGCAACCTAAATGAATCCTATAGCAAGACAAAGTCAAGTCTAGGGACTCCTATATTGGTCACTCAATCATACCACCACTAGGTTAAGGTTGCCAAGGCAAGAAAAGGGTGGTTTGATGAAGTAGTTTCTAATTTTGCATGTATGAAGTATCAAGGACAATAAATGATATCTAGCAAGTAAAAATAAGTCAAGGAGATGCCCCAAACACTACAAATCAAGAGGAATTATGACGGGCCTAATAATTTTCATCTTTTTTGTCATCCTTTACATATGTTTTTACTTACACATAACCCCAAATTTATCCTTATTGATGCTTAAAACCATAATTTTGGAGTAAGGTGTTTTCCATTACATTTCTTTATTATTTCAATTAAAAATATAATTAACATTAGGGGAGATCCATGTTGAAGGCAATTCGAGTTAATGGCGTAAATCATTTGTAGATCCATGTGTTTTAGATTTAGCATACTATGGATGAGGAAATTGATCACCACCAATCATGTAGCCACTCGGGGAAGAGAATAAAACATATATTTCATGGTTTTAATTATTGGAGGGAAGTTTTATATGTGCCTGAATGTGCATACTCATTTTTCTTACATATTTAGAGATATCCCATGTATATGCCATGGATCTAGGGAGCCCAACACAATTGATAATTATTTTGAGCATATTTTGGGCAAGTTGTTATAACCCGTGTATCTTAATACGAATTTGACAATTAAAAGCATTCCAAGATCCGTTGGGATTTGGAAAGAATATTAAAAATTGTTTTGCTATTCTATAAATTGTAAAATGGTTGTAACCACTGTAGAAAAACAGTAACAAAAACACTCTAACTCAATTAGGAATTTTGTCAAACGCTTGGCAAACATAGATTTCTATCTTAAATGAACTMTGATATGTAATAGCCTACATTTAGGTATGTCATAACTAGAAACACACATTATTAAGTAAATTTCAGAAAAGAAATAAAAAAATARCAATGAACAACAGTCACAAAACACATGTGCACACCCATAATTTTGGCAACTAGCCAAGGAAAACCCCAGTTTGGGGAAACCCACCAAGAGACATTTATTAGTAGCTTCAGGAAGTACAAAAGTTACAGTAGTAATTCATTTTRAAACGAGAGAAACACTTACAAACACCCACAATTGTCCAAAAAATGCTACCTAGAAACTCATGCCCAAAAGTCTGTAYTGTTGTATGACCMTGTTGAGAATCAACACCTTGAAAACTCTGCCAATCAGTTGGTGTAYAGYCCTACTCTTTATGATTGTCTTCCAGCAACAAAACCCCACAAATTTCCTCGAAAATTGTGCCAAAACCAACCTTGATTTTCATGCCCATTTCATGTTTTACAACCTGTACRGATCCGTACAATACGACCTCCCACTTAGCAATAAAATTGAGAAACTCTAACAAGAAATATCTCCTTGGGATTTGTGYCCAAGCTCTCTTGAAAATCATGCCAAATCTGTTGCATTCACTTTCTTCCAAGCTCTCTCTCAAATCCCTCTTGACTTTTCTTGCACACTACCCTAGGCTTACTCTTATAACTAAAAATGACTTTTCACCTTCCCCATCCCTAAATCGAATGGCCAAGATCAAATCTTTCCTTTACAAGATCAAGGGACATGATTCATTCCCTCCAAAATAAATCACTTACATTTACTAAAGTAATTTTCCATTTTATGACATAAAGTCACTTTAATAAAATATTAGAAGGTCACTTTATTACAACTTTATTAAAATCCTATTACAAAGTCAAGTGCCTAGTAGTGCAAGTGCAAGGTCACTTCCACATACAAGACACAACACACATAGTACCTCATGAGCTATAAAACATAACAACCACTTGATATTCATTAATTCTCAAGTGGATCTATATTGAGACATTTTTTTATTTCTATTTTAAATCAAGCTCATGTCTAAAAGAGATGCTCAAGAAGAAAGGAGACCCCTCTCATCTTGGATTGTAATAATTATTCTTTAATATAAGTATTAGTTTCATTCTTGTTTATTTTGTATGTTTTTAATAATGATGTAGGTTAATATCGACACCATGTTCTATGGAGGTAGGGTCCACTCCAATAGGATAGAGTGTTGTGTAGTTTAGGTATCTTTTCGTTTTCTTGTTGTGCGATTTCATTTATTTTTGCAATTATTTATTTCTATAGGATTGCATTTATTTGCTAGATTGTATTTATTTCTAATTACATTTATGTAGGATTATATTCTATATTACTTTTAGTTTTATTCCCATAGATTGTAGTTGTTTGATAAGTTATATTTATTTTTGTACAATTGTAATTCATTTATAAATTAGATTTAACATTTCAATAGAATTATGTTTTAGATTTGTTTGTTTCAGTAGAATTGTATCTCATTTATAAATTATATTTGCAAGTTATATTCATTGCATTCATCTCAATAAGATATTATAAAGGATTGTGCTTAAATCAATAATTACGTTTACTGCTATAGGATATATACAATGGTCACATTGGTAAGGATATGTTTATTTTTTGCAACTTCCATTTCAGTAAGTGTGAATTTCAATTCCAACACAAGAAAACTTCCTTTCCAAGTATAAGTGTGGATTTATTGTCAAAGCAAGTGTGAACTTCCTTTTCCTGGACCAATTTATTTCATGCAAGTGTGATTGTCATTTGTGATAAAGTAGGACTTTTAGAGCCTTGTCAAAACATGTGAAATTGTTTATACTATTGCATGTAGAAGTAATTATTGAAACTACAACTACACCCTAAGAAAAATAGGGAAAGAACTATTTGTAGCTTGCATATACATTGCACGATAACTCACAAGTAAAACTAGAAACCTAGGTTAACAATTTAATGCACATGCCCTTGGTTGCCTTGCTTATTAATTAGAAAGATAATTAAAGGGCCTATCAAAATCAAAATCTACAACTATTATAAAAATTGTATTAAGATGATTACTTCAACAATATATCAAGCTACAACAACAAAATAAATCAAACCTTGAAATAGGTTAATCATACAATAGACTAGGTCTGGAAATGCAAGTTAAAACTAGGGTTTAGTAAGAATCACTTGCTAAAATGTAAATATGACATACATTATCCCTAAAATATCTAAGATGTCAAGCTAAAAGGATGAAAATTATAAAAACAACATAGTAAATGACATAAACGTGTATCTCAAGGTGAAAGATGCCAGTAAACCCTAGACGTCAAGCTAGAAGACAGTTGAAAATTGAATGATAACTGCAACAAACCCTAATTTAACCATAAAACAACAAAAGGAGAGGGGAGATTAGGGCTTACAACTTGGAATAAGGGAGAAAGAGTAGTGTTTTTTTTTCCCTCTTGGGCATATGGATTCCAACAATGCTCTTTCTTGGAGGTAAAAGGTGAAAGAGAGACTTAAGAATAAAACCCTAGGGTAGTCCACTACAAAACCTAATTATCTATCCTTTAGAAATGAAAATTGAGGTAGTACACTAAAAAACCTAAGAAACCATCCTATATCTTCTAGAAACCTCTAAAGATGAGATCAATATGGATTTTGAATAAAACCCTAGGGTAGTCCACTACAAACCCTAGGATGTTATCCTATAAGAATACAACTAGGGTAATCCACCACAAATCCTGGATATATCTTTGTTTCATTTAACAAGCTTCAACAAAATGATTAACAAGGGAAGTTGGTCCACTACAAACCTTCCTAGGTTTTCAAGACAAGGTTCATTCAAGAGAAATACAATATAACATGCAATATCACCACTTTGTTAAAACATCCACTTAATACATCCAAGAGATAAACCAAAACAAACTTAAGAAGACTAATTACTAGATAAATAAATGATCACCATGAAATCCTACCTATGAAATCATCCTTTAAAAATTTAAAGAATCCAAAATACCATCTCCAGGATAAGGCACATAAGTCATCCACAGTGGAAGAGAAGAAAGAAGAGACAAGTAGAAGTGATTCTACACAAGTTGTGTTATGATTTACAATGATTTAGTGCTCCCTCTATATAAATGAGGAAACCAAGCGCTATACCTCTCTAGGAATCACCTAAAACATAAGAATCCATAATACAAGGTGGATAGGTCTTAGGTCGACCCCCAAAAATGCCTCTAAAACAATGATATAATTATACTAAAACATGAAAATGTCCTCTAAAAGTGCCACACAGGTGAGTGTAAAAGGATAAAAGAGAGTGATGTCATCTCCTCAAGGCGCACAAAACTAGAAAAGTCATGTCTTTGCCCCAAAAGGTGTAAAAAATCATCAAAGGTCATGCCTCCTCATCAAGAAAGCCACATCCCATCATCCACAAGGTTCCAACTCATCATCCAAATGCTAGGTCATCTCAAGAAAACATCACATCATCCTCAAGCATGATGTCATCCTTTACATGTGCAATATCCTAAACTCCAAGCATGATGTCATCACGTAAAAGGGCTCCATAACCTCTCCAAAGAGGTCCACCATCCTCATCAAGAGGAATTCCATACAATAAAACCCTAACATCCTCAAAAGGGTGCAATGTCCAAAGTGAGGGCTTCCTACCCCGTGAGTGACACATCAGGTTGTATATGCAATGTCCCAACTCAAGTGTGCAACATCCCAGGTCTAGGAGGTGCAAGAGGGTGTCAAGAAGCAATCCAAGTCATCATATGACCCAATTCTCATCAACAAGGTTGCAACGACTTCCATATAGTGTGCAAAGTCCTCCCTGAAATGTGATAAAATCATCAAAACGTCCTCCAAAGGAAAATGTCAAGGGGTGCATCATCATCAAGCAAGGGCTCACAGAATCAAGTAAGGCCAACAATCATTGATACAAGAGTAATTAGAATCATAAAAATTAATTCACAATTTATTACAGAATCCATGTAAGCAATTCACATTAGGAATCTTCTTCAAACTTCACATTGGCTTATGAATTTATGCAATACAGATGGAAAGTGTTAAGAATGGAAAAGGTATGGATATGTTACTCATATCAAGGCCTCCCAGTAGTACCCCTTTTCCCCAAGAGGGACAACACTTGACTAGAGTACATATGATGGACACCAAGGAGAAACAAGGAAAAACACATAAATTCCAAGAATCCTGACTCATTATTTGACTTCAACCCATGATCCTTACCTAAATTCCCAATGCATTAAATGTAACACTTTATATGAAACAATGACCAATGTACCTCATGTGTGCTAGACTACCATCATCAAATGATTCCACTCATCAAGTTTATGAGCTGAGCAATCATGAGGGAGAGGCATCTAAAGGGATTTTGTCTATGGAGAATGCTATTCATCATCTTTGGGACCACTGTATGCAATATGGATCACAAAAAATGATATTCTCTAGTTACCCATAGGTGAGAGGGGGTAACACTATGAATGCGACTAAAACTTTGAAATTATTAAAAAATCAATGATTTATTATTTTTATCATTATTCAGCTTTGTCGCATTTATAAAAATAAATTTGAGTCAATTAATTTATGATATAATAAAATTATGAAAAATTTAAAAATTCATTGGTTTAATTACCATTCTTCATTTTTTTATAATACTTGTCAAAGTATAAAAGGCTTGCCAAAAAGTGTTTTTTTACCACTTAGGACAGATTAATTTTATAAAATGTTTTAAAAAGTGAAAAAATTGATGAACTTTAAAGAATGTTACTCCACTTATTAATAAATGAGAATTTGAAGTTCCTTAGGTGATAAGTTTTTGACTTTGATACCCGTTGGGCCAGAAATGACAAATATGAGATATGAGATATTATTTTTGGGATTATCTGCATAGAATAAGTCATCAATATATGACCTCCATGAGTATTAGTATTTATATAAATGAATCACATAACATCAATCATCACCTTTTAGGCTCACACCCAGTAACCAAGATTCCCAGGAGGTGACCCATCCCAAGACTCCTCTAGCTCAAGTGTGTTTAACTGTGGTGTTTTCTCCACATTCAAGCCCACTTAGCTTGCTAACCCATTTTCAAAACATTAGAAACTATCGTGCCTTATGAACTATTCAGTTAGATCTCTCTTAAATAATTTATTTAATTATCGAGGGGATTCCACAATTTAGGATTATCTACATAGAGTAAATCATTAATCTATGATATCCATGACTATTAATCACAACTGGATAATTTCTCATGTTTTTTAATAGTCCACTTACCACTCATTACATAGAGTAAGTTATTAATATATGGAAGTCATGGATTAATGACTTACTCTATACAAACAATCCAAAAAATAATATCTCATATGTTGGACTATTGAAGCCCCTCAATACTTAAATATGTGATACGAACAAAGTTCGCTCGCACCGAGAATATCCAATATAAATATGATAGTACACCATAATCCATTAAGGATAATAAATAATATATAAATGTATAAGAGAATGAATAATATAAGATGAGATTGTACAATTATGGGCCCCATATAAATACCACAGGAAGTGCCCTTTCATTTAAACAATCATGTATTTTCGTTGAGACGTGTCCTTTTATATGTCTCTTCATTAATTATGCATTATTATTTATTATTTATTAGTTATGTTATTATATATATTATGTTAGTTATGTATATAACATTGCCTTCCCCTTAAAAATGCTTTGTCCTCAAAGCATGATTAGAGAGGAACMTATCTCTTGTTCTAGCTCGAATTGTCTTCTCGTGATCTTTTGTTTTTCTAGTTGCGACACTTGAAGAAACAAAACAATATAATATTTGAATTCCTAAAGTAATATATTGCATATTCTTGAGAGTGATCCATCCAAAATCAACTTTCATGGAAACTTGCTTATATTTCGCTTGATCTTGTTGTTGCTTGTAACGATTCTTGTTATTTGGATGACGATAAGGCATCCCAATCTCTTCTAGATCTTGTTTGTTGGATCTCTCTTCAACTTTTGACGTTTCTGGTAATTCAATTGGATTAGATTTTGTTCCTTTTTCTAAGTTTTGGACAGTATTTATTATCTTCTTTATGGGATTAGTCATAGTTTCCTTGTCCACCATTGATCCCGTACTGACGATTTTATGTGAACAAAAAATTTGCAACTCTTTTTCATCTACTAACTTCTTAATTCGTTTGATCAAGTCTTGATAATGACTTTTAAGATGACAAATTTCATCATCCTTTTTGAGCAATTTCTTTTTGAAATCTTGATTAGCTTGTTCTAACTTTTGATCACCTTGCTTTTTATTCTTAAATTTCTTGATTTGTGTCAAGAGATTTTTGTTATGATTTCTCAAACGAATGATCTCATTGTTATTGTGTGATAGTTTCTTTTTGATATTTTGTGATAGTTTCTTTTTGATATTTTCAATCTCTATCTTGTGGGTATTTCCCTTGTCGTAAATCTGTTGTTGTAGCTCTTTTATTTGTTGTTGCATTTGATAGACCTTTGAATCCTTACTTTCCAATTCCTTTTGGTTTTGCACAATTTCTTTATCCTTGTTGGTAAGGAGTTTGTTCAAATTATTGATTTCCCATTATAAATCTTCGAAACTTCCATATGATAATTCTTTATCTATATTTTCTGATGAGGGAACTTCTGAATTTGACGTTATTAAAATGTCTTGGAGCGTAACTTTCTTCTTTTTATAGAAAAATGTAAAAACTTTTTTCCATATTTAATATAAAAAAGCTCAACATTTCTAACCAAGTTGAACCCAACATTATGTCAATTGTTTTTGGATACATAGTAGCAACCTCAAATTTAGATATGAATTTATAATCATTAAGTGTTGATTGTAAATCCTTGATTTCATATTTATTGTAAAAAAAACCTTTCGCTTTGATTATACTTGGTTCTAGAATTAATAATTTATTTACTAGGTCGACATTAATGTAATTATTCTTTCTATCGGAAAAAATGTGAATGTTAATTTCTTTTTCTTGAATATTCTCTGTAAATATCAATATTCCCATGCATTTAATTAGAAAATCTTTACCAAAAAAAATTTCCTTTCTTGAAATTCATAAAATCCTTTTCACCTTCGTCCAAAAACTTCCCTTAAAAAATAATACTTTGAAAACTTTAAAACTATATACTCCTTACTTAATTCTTCACCCCTTTTTTTTAATATAATAATCCTTTGACCTTTTTAATTTGGACTTGCATACAGAAATATGATATCCTCAATGGTGTTTATATATAACTTCTATTTTCCATAGAATATAAAGTTTATATATAACTCTATGAACTTGCTTTATTTTCGTGTCTCATATAAATTAATTACTTTATATATATTTATTTTGGTGGATTATAACTTAATTAGTCTTCTCCAATATAACTTAATGTGCTTTATATAATTCCTTCACACTAATGTTGAACATTTGAACCTCGTTATAATTTAATTTAAATTCTGACTAGTAGCCTCCGTTACTAAGAGAGATGAGTAGCGGCGTCATGATGTTATCTTCGGGCCTTTTTATTCCGTTCCATACATAACCCTTTAAAAATATATATAACTTGTATCCCTTAATTTATTATTTGCGTGATTTATGGACGCCAACCATTTGTTGGTAGCTCTATTTTTTTTTTTAAATCCTAAAATGGTGATTCAAATAGAACAAATATGCCTACTCCATTCAATGGACTATGCTGGAAACCAGTAGAGTGGAATGACGCTTTCTGAAATCGAACTTCCAACAGATTTTTTTTTTAAATAAATTTTTCACTTTTTTTTATTTTTGGCTTTCTTTGATTTTTTTTATTTTTGGCTTTCTTTGATTTGCAGCGGAATGTTCTTCAACATATTTTTGAGTTTTATATGGCCAAATGTCTAAATTGGTCTTTGATCTTTAAAATCAATTTAAGAACTTTGAATATTTGAATGGCCAAAACTTTGGCTGGTGGTCAAAGACCAAATTTTTTAGAGGAACTCTAAAACAATGGGGTTGGCCAAAAGCCGGATCCATACTTGCTCTGATATCAAATGAGACAAATAAAGTTCGCTCACACAAAGAATATCCAATATAAAGAAGATATTACACCATAATCCATTAAGGATAATAAATAATTTATAAATATATAAGAGAATGAATAATATAAGATGAGATTGTACAATAACAGACCCCATATAAATACCACGGAAAGTGCCATTTCGTTAACAATCATGTATTTTCATTGAGACATCCTTTTATGTGTCTCTTCATTAGTTATGCATTATTAGTTATTAGTTATGTTATTATATATACATATATTATGTTATTTATGTGTTATCACATAGAGTTGTAGGAAGGTCAAAGTCATTTTTTAGTTTTTTTTGTTGAGTCATGGGTTCTTTTTAGTTTTATGATTTCCTCCTAGAGTCATTTTTCAATTTTTTGTTTTAGTAAACCAAGTCATTTTAGCATTAGTCTAAGATCTTGTGGTGTGGTTATGTCCTAGGTCAAATTTTAGTTATCATGACAAAGAGTGTTAGTCCCTTAGAAGTCACATCCTTCCAATCACCATCATCATCTTGACATCTCTCTCCCATGAGCTGTGTGAAGTACCTCCATCTGCCACTTTACTTGCTCATGTTGTCAGGGCAATTTGTAACTTAAGCGCTATTGACTCACTAGTAGAGTTCGCAGCGCCCTCAAAGTACACATTTTCATTTAAAATAATCATTCATTTTATGACATGACATAAGTTTGTATTGTTTCAAAGATTATCTCTAACAACTTACAGGGATCATAAATTGCAAATCCTAATGGTTTCCTTGAAGCACTCAAAATCAAATTTTGAAGCAGACACTGCACACTGTGACTAGCGCTACAAACTGGTGGCAGAGGATAGTTGGTGGTTCAACCACTCGAAGTTGTTCCTAAGCAAATCTGGAGATGTCAGCGGTTAGCTCCGGGCTACCAGGTACTCCATGAACTTTCCCACATTCTTTTAAGGTCTGGAAAGGGTTGGGTGATTGTTTCTTTTGGTGGCGTTGTGAACTCCTATCTAGCATTGTGAACTTTCTCAGAATTTGTTGATCAACTCCATAACTCCTTCCTCGCACCTTGAGTCTGGTCTTTTGAAGCTATAAACACCCTGTTTTTAAATTACCATAGCCATTGTTCATTTACATCTGCATCGCTTGTCCAAACCTAGGTTTTCCAAAAACCCTTGCTCTGGCACTGCGAACTTTGCACAGTCAACCCAATGTTGCAAACTCTTTGTGCCAACACTCTCTGCGGAAAACCTTTTGTTGCAAACTCGTTTTTGGTCCATATTCCTGGTCGATCTAATGAGATTAACCCTGGTGGTAGTCATTTGAGTCCTACTTACACGTTTTGTTCCTGTGCAAATCTGAAATTCATAAAGTTGTCATACAAAATTTGTTGGGCTTGTTTAACAAATAGTGTTTCCAGTATTCATTTCCCCTGTTTCCCCAAGATGAAAGAAAACCTAGTCTCATTCCTGGAGGGAAATTAAAACTTTAACTCACAAAAGTCCGACACCCACTAATATTTCAAAGGAGTCTTTCCCTAAAATCCTAACTCTTGTTTCTCTGTTTCACCTGTAAGAAATCATTTAAGCATTGTGTTGAGGTTTTCCTAGCTAGTATTGATGGATAATCAGTAGAAGAAGACTCATAAAGGAGGGGGCATTGTGAGGATTGAGCCCTATGAAATGCAACTGTTTGTTGTTGAACCCATGATCAGGGAAGTCTTCCAAAGAGTGGGTTGTTTTAATTTCTGTCAGAAAATGTAGAGGGGGAACCTTGAGGTAGCTAAGGAATTTTCCCTAAACTTTGATGGGACCAAGACCAAGGTTGGGATACTAGAATTTGAGATATTTGAAATGACCATAGCAACAACTACTAAAATACCTAATACTGAGGAGAGATGGTTTAAATCCAAGAACCTAAATGCAACCTTCTCCAAAGAATTCCTCAAACCAAAATATCAAGGAGAAAACTTATCAAAAGGAGTGCCCAGGAATGTGACATCCTGTTTCACCCAATTTGTAAATATATATATCAGGAATGTGACATCCCTCGTTTCACCCAATTTGTAAATAATATATATATATATATATATATATATATATATATATATATATATATATATATATATAAATGGCCAAAAGACTATGGCAAACTTTATATGTGTGAATATTGATTCGATGGACCTTTGTTTGAAAGGTAAGCGAATGTGAACCAAATTAATTACTAATAAAATGGACAAGTGTTGCATGACTACTGGAAGGGGGGTTTACTTAGAAAGACCACGAATTTTGTACGAAGAGGGGGTGAAAGGGACCAAGAATGGTTGCGTTAACCTTCACCAAACCAATTCTTACTAGATTTAAATGCTCTTGGACCAGAACAGTTCTCTGACCCTGAAATGAATTACAGTCAGGCTAGTGGGTGGGAAGACCTCCTCAATATTTAATGAGGGGATGGGTCATAGCATCCATCCGTAAGGTTTCCAAACCTAACCGCGGATTGGGAATTTGAGCCACATGCGACCTTGCTGAAAGAGGCGAGAAAGGAAGGTGTGATGGGCAGAGGAAGAACATGCCTGCGAAGGGCACACAGACAAGAAGTGAATCTCGGGGATTCAAGGAAGAATTGAAAACTAAGCATTCTGGATATAGGAAATGGCAGAGAAGATTTTGATACAAGTTGATAAATGAGGCTAGTCCTCCTTGCTTGGTATTATGTAAACCACTACTAGGATCCTGCGGGAAGGGGAGAGTAACCTCTGTCCCTACTATGGTTGTGCGAGAAGGAAAGATTGTGTTGCGTAGAATCGTGGTCTAGCTCGAGGGTGGCTAGTGGTAAATCTGTTTGGAGTGACTAAGCCTACGATTGGGTGGAAATAGAAACCCCTTCCAGTAGTCGCTTCACATTGACTGATTCTAATAAGTCTTTTCCATCCTTTAATTTTTGAACTAGAATGATGAATGATTATTTGGTCTTATATTTACGTGCATTTTACAATCGTCTTCTGTGTGTGAAATGTTATGTTATGTGTATGTTTCCATCTCCTTGTGAATTCACACTCCTCGCTGATAGACCGTATATCCATCTTAACCTCGGGATATTTCTCGGGCATAGAATGCTTCACGATCGAGATAAAAGATCTCATGTCGACCTAAAACCACCCATCTGAAGAAGGGTACCTCTCCCCCCCTCCCCTCCTTGCCATGTGAGTTACCAGGGCCAAGTCCCTAACCCATTCCACGCAAATCCAGGAAAACAGTGGTGCGAAGGTCTCAGAAGGGAATATATTTCCTTGTCTGAAAGATGAATGGATAAGATCTGCTTGGAGGGAACCAAGGGTTATCATGGTCGTTGGCCATGGGAAAGAGCGTGCGAATTAACCCTTGAACCCATATGAACCATGAGATCAGAGTTCACACATCGGGAGAATTGCACGTTGGTGTGACTAAAACTTCTGAAACCCGAAGTTGCGATGTAATATGGACTGTAGACCCTAGGATCTATCAGGACCCACCTTGACCATCGGATCGGCAAGATCGGAGTTCGCACATCGGGAGAATCGCCCTTTGGTGCGACTAAAACTTCTGAAACCCGAAGTTGCGATGTAATATGGACCATAGACCCCAAGATCTATTGGGACCCACCTTGACCGTCGGATCGGCGAGATCAGAGTTCACACATCAGGAGAATCGCGTGTTGGTGTGACTAAAACTTCTGAAACCCGAAGTTGCGATGTAATCTGGACCATAAACCCCAAGATCTATCGGGACGCACCTTGACCGTCAGATCAACAAGATTAGAGTTCGCACATCAGGAGAATCGCATGTTAGTGATCCCAATTCTACTGAAGCTGAAGTTGCGAAGTGACCTGGATCGTGGATCTAAGGATCCTAAATGATTCCCCTCGGCCATCCGATCCATGAGATTGGAGTTTGTGTTTAGGGAGGATTGCGAGTTAAAGTGGCCACAAACCACAAATGTCGAGATTTCCCTCAACTAATGGGTAAGATGATGATTATGCCATATGTTAAAAAGGTTGATGACTGGACCTTCCCCCCCCTCAGGGTAGGACCCTAGAGATGACTCGAGATGAGATAGTTGGAGGGAAACCAAAAAAAAAATTATTATGCCCTGCCCTACTATAAAAGAGTATTTAAGGGGGCAGGTGTGTTACAAATTGGTATCAGAGCATGGTTACAACACTCGACCTGTTTGGGCTCATGGACGAGTTGCTTAAAAACCACATTAAAGGGTGACACCCTACCTTATTCCCTTCCAAGAAGTCTTGTTAAATTCTTATTATAGAAAATAATAACGGCTTATTGATGTGTGTGTATGTATTTAAGAAATATGAATTACGTGTTGGTTATGAACTAATATAATGTTAACTAATAATAGGTTTTTTGTCTGCACTCAAGCGGACGATCAACCATGAGAAACTGCAATCATATAGAATGGTGACACGCCACGAAGTGGGGGATGGCTCCCACAATAGAGACGAAGATTCTGACGAGAGGAGGGTAGTAGAGACCCCTATGGAACTAGATAAGACTGTGAGGAGTCTCATGGTCGAATTACAGAGCTGCAAGGCCGACAACGAGAGACTGATAAAAGAGCAAGAGAAGAAAACAAAAATTAACGCAGTCTTGCTGCAGAGTTTAGCTGACATACAAAGACAACTGCAACATGGACTTGACACCAGTCATGTGGATCGACAACAGACAAAGAGGAGTCGAAGTCCACCTGAGATATGAAAACGTGGTCTTTTAAGTGGCCACACTAGGAGGAGTACCTCGAGAAAGGTCCAACCTGGAGACAGGGGACAAGCATCGGGCGAATCCTCTAGAAAGGAAACTGGCGACTCAGATGGATCTTCTAGTAGTAGAACTAGTTCACATTCTCAAAGAAAACGAAAGAAACAAAGGCATTCCAAAAGTCATAATCTCGAAGAATTCAGGAAGGCCAAACCATCCTCTTTCGATGGTGAGATTAAGAAAGGAGAGGAGGCAGAGGCCTAGCTGCTTGGACTAAAGAAGTATTTCATAGTCCATGATTTCTTTGAAAACTTGAAGGCTCGAGTAGCTACTTTCAACCTGAATGGAAAGGATTCCATTTGGTGGGAAGACATTAATAATGTGAAAGGGATTCATGAAGAGCACCTATCTTGGGAACGGTTTGAGAAATACTTCAGGAAGAAGTATCTGTCGGAAAAATATTTCGACGAGAAGACTAAAGAGTTATATGAACTCAAGCTAGGACAACTCACCATGGAGGAATATGTCAGCATATTCCTTGAGTTGATGAGGTATGTACCCTACATAAAAGTAGAAAAGGTAAAGGTGCAACGATTCATCAGTGGTTTACCTAAGACCTACCAGAACAAAATTGAGTTTGACGAGCCAAAGACCCTAGAAGACACTGTCTGGAAGGCGGGATATTGTTATGAATAGTTTGGGCCTCAGACAAAACCTCATGAAGACTAGAAGTAAGAGAATAGTTCGTGGTTCCAGAAAAAAGGGGTTTAAATCCCCAAGATTTAAAAACTATAAGAAGGATTCAAGGATGAGCTTTCCTACCCGAAGTGTACACCAGCAGAATTTCCCCTCCCAGAGAGGAAATAAAACTTTTGGATCAACCCCAGGAAAGACTGATAACACAAAGAAAGAACCCTTGAAATGTTGGGGTTGTGGTGAAGAACATCTACTAAGGGACTGTCCGCATAGACAACATAATAGTAGGAGAGTTTACAATGTCCAAGAAGCTACCACTGTCAATCATGTGGCTAGGAGTATGCCATGAATTTATGCAGCCGTGGATAATAACCAAGTCGACCACCAAGCCTCAGTGGTGGAGATGGAAGGTATGATCACCAACCATCTAATATCTATTTTAATTGACCCTGGTTCAAATTTGAGTTATGTGGCCCCTCAGACCCTTGTTGAGTGTAAACTACAACCACATAGACATACTAAGCCATGGTTGGTATAGTTATCCACTGGCACCAAAATTAAAAATAGAGGAGGTCATACCAGCTTGCCAATTCACTGTGGATGGATTTCCCACCCAAGCTACCCTTAACATACTTCCCCTAGGATCGTATGACCTATTGATTGGTATGGATTGGCTAGCTGCACATAAAACTAAGCTGAATTGTTACCATAAAACCTTAGAATGTGTAAATGAAGAAGGGAGAAAGATAACCCTCCAAGGGATCTAGAAACCTATCTCAGTGAGACGAATATCGACCCTTCAAATGAAGAAGTGTTGCAGAAAGGGATGCCCTTTATATGCAATACAAGTTTCATAATCTGTTGAGAATGACATGACAAGCCTAGAATACCACCCCATACTAAGATTCTATAGATATGTGTTTCCCAAAAAGGTACCGGGTCTACCTCTGAGAAGGGACATTGACTTCTCAATAGAACTTACACCAGGAGCAGTGCCAATATCTAGGATCCCCCATAGGATGAGTACACCGGAGCTAGTTGATCTCAAACTACAGCTAAAGGAAATGATGGACAAAGGCTATATCCGGCCCAGCGTGTCTCCATGGGGAACACCAGTCCTGTTTGTGAAGAAGAAATATGGTACACTCCGACTGTGCATAGATTATAGACAACTCAATAAGGTAACCATAAAGAACAAATACCCCTTACCCAGAATCGATGATTTTTTTGATCAATTGGGGGGTGATTCCATTTTCTCAAAGATTGAATTGAGATATGGGTACCATCAAGTCCGAATCAAGGATGAATACATCCACAAAACCACCTTCAGGACAAGATATGATCACTATGAATTTGTAGTAGTACCATTTGGATTAACCAATGCCCCTGCCACTTTTATGTGCTTGATGAAAAATGTACTCAACAAATTCCTAGACAAATTTGTATTGTTTTTTATTGATGATATCTTAATCTACTCCAGGAATAGAGAGGAACACGAGGAACATCTTGGACTTGTACTTCAAGTGCTAAGAGAGCATCATCTCTACGCCAAATTTAGCAAGTGTAACTTTTTCCAGAAGAAAATACATTACTTGGACCATGTCATATCTGGAGAAAGGGTAGCAGTAGACCCTGATAAGATCAGATCCATCATGGAATGGCCTACACCAAAGGATGTTTTGGATATCAAATCCGTTATGGGATTAGCAGGATACTATAGGAGGTTTATAAAAGGGTTTTCCACGATTGGTTGTCCAATCACTTCCCTCCAGAGGAAGGGGGTTAAATTCATTTGGACACCGGAATGTGAAGAAAGGTTTTAGTCACTAAAACACCTTCTAACCCATGCACCTATGTTGAAGATCGTCGATCCCGATAATGACTTCCACGTGTGCACAAATGCCTGTAAGGAAGGACTCGGAGGAGTCCTTATGCAAGAAGGAAGCGTAGTTTGCTATGAATCCCGAAAATTGAATGAACATGAAGTCAACTATGTGATCCATGATCTAGAGTTGGCCGCCATAGTGCATGCTTTGAAAATCTAGAGGTATTACCTCCTGGGTAGGAAATTTGTACTTAGGATAGACCACTGTGGATTGTGGCACTTGTTTGACCAATGAAAACTCAATGCTAGACAAACTAGGTGGATGGACCTCCTTAGCGAGTTTTCTTTCGAAATCAAACATATCAAAGGAAAGGAAAATAAGGTGGTCGATGCCCTTGGAAGAAGTATGAAAACAATTCACCTGGCATCGGTGAGCACCTGTGAGACGAATGTCAGGGAAAGAGTCAGGAACGCACAAGAAACAAACACATTCTTCCAGACCGTGACCTTGTACCTAGAGCAAGAACCTGCAGGGATAAAGTATGAAGGCTACCAGATGTTAGATGGAGGTATGTTGACTTACCAAAACATGCTATATATTCCAAGTTGTGACGACCTGAACAGGTTCATAATGGACAAATTGCACAAGAGATCATACACCAACCATCTGGGCTATCAGAAGATGGTCACGACCACTAGGAAACAATTCTATTGGCCTGGATTGAAGAAATACATAGCTAAGTATTTAGCTAAATGTCTAGAATTCCAGCAAGTTAAAGCTGAACACTGGGACCCAGTAGGATTATTACAACCTCTACCAATCCTGGAATGGAAATGGGAGACCCTCTCCATGGATTTCATCACCGGATTACCAACATCGGCCAGGCGGAATGATGATGGTAGTGGTGGATAAATTGAGCAAGTCTGCTCATTTTATTTCCATCAAATAGACTTGCAAGGCAATAGATATTGCCAACATATTCATGAAGGAGATATTTAGATTACATGGCATGTCTAAGGAGATCGTGTCTAACAGAGACACAAAATTTACTTCAAACTTTTGGAAATCCTTGATGGATGGTCTGGAGACCAAATTATTGTTTAGCACAACCTATCATCCTCAAATCGATGGATAGATGGAAAGAGTGAACCAAATATTAGAAGAAATTCTAAGGATGCATGTAATGCATCGACCTAAGAAGTGGGAAGATTACCTACCACTGGTGGAATGTGACTACAACAATGACTACCAAGAATTAATAAAGATGAGCCCTTTCGAAGTCCTCTATGGTAGGTCGTGCAACACTCTAGTCAATTGGAGTAATCCCATGAACATAATTACAATTGGACCCAACATGTTGAAAGAAATGGAACAACAAGTGATTTAGATAAAGCAAAATCTGAAAATTGCTTAGAATAGACAAAAACGTTCTGCCGACAGAAAAAAAACCCCTAGAGAATTCAATACAGGAGACCATGTCTTTCTCAGAGTTAGGCCCAGGAAGAGTTCCCTGAGGATGGGAGCTTGTGCCAAGTTGGCACCTCAATATTGTGGACCCTTTGAAGTTCTAGATAGAGTGGGACATGTAACCTATAATCTAGCACTTCCTCCCACAGTAAAAGCACATAATTTTTTCCATGTTTCATTGCTGAAGAAATATGTACATGATTCTAATCATATAATTGACTGGTCTGTGATACAAGTGGAACCGTAGGGAGAATCCCTGCCAAAACCACAATGCATACTGGACAGGAAGGAACCCCCACTCAGGAACCAAACCATTGCATAGGTCAAGGTGCAGTGGAAACACTTTGGCCCAGATGAGGCCACATGGGAACTGCAGGATGCCATGAAAAAGGCATACCCATTTTTGTTCACTTCTGTACATATATGACATGTTAATAGATAGAACATATAGGACGATGTTCCTTTAAGGGGGAGGGAATTGTGACACTCGTTTCCCCCAGTTTGTAAATATAACTATAAATGGCCAAAAGACTATGGAAAACTTTATATGTGTGAATATTGATTCGATGGACCTTTGTTTGAAAGGTAAACGAATGTGAACCAAATTAATTACTAAGAAAATGGACAAGTGTTGCATGACTACTAGAAGGGGGGTGTACTTAGAAATACCATGAATGTTGTACGAAGAGGGGGTGAAGGGGACCAAGAATGGTTGCATTAACCTTCACCAAATCAGTGCTTATTGGATTTAAATGCTCTTGGACTAGAATAGTCCTCTGACCCAGAAATGAATTTTAGTCAGGCTGGTGGGTAGGAAGACCTCCTCAAGAGTTAATGAGGGGATGGGGCATAGCACCCATCTGCAAGGTTTCTAGACCTGACCGCGGATTGGGAATTCGAGCCACAATTGACCTTGATGAAAGAGGCAAGAAAGGAATGTTGGGTATGTGTTATATTCTTTGCACGAGTGGATTTTTTTTTCCTCGACAAATGTGTCACGTATTTAGGTGGTTTTTCGGCATATGTTTTTGTCGATGGTTTTCTATTTACGGTTAAGGAATTAGGGTTTTGGAATAATCCAGGTCATTGGGTTAGGGTTTTGGATGCCACTGGCTCCTATATGTATATTTTATTGTAAACAATGTATCACAATGAATGAATATAGAATATGTTGGCTTTCCCGGTTTGGGTTTCCAGGGGAAAAATCTCTGTGTAATGTTTGTATTTTCCATTGTATATTTTATGTTCTTTTCTGGATATTTGTTTGCAGTAGATATTGTACAAGGTTAGAATTTACATTTGGTATCAGAGCTTTATCGGCTTTAGGGGGATGCCTTTGTGGTCAAGGGTTTGGCTTGGGTCTGTGATAAGCCTTGTTACAATGGGAGATCTGCGGTATTGTTTTTTAGGTGAAAAGAAATGGCAAGCAATTCAAAGATGGAGATCAAGAAGTTTAATGGGTAAATTTTTGAGCTGTGGAAGCTCAAGATGGAATATTTTTTGGTGGACAGAGATCAGTGGATCATGGTATATCCAGGTACTACACCTACATGAACTTTTGTAGATGATTGGAAAAAGTTGGATCAGAAGGCAAAGAGCACAATACGACTGTTAGGACCACATATTGTACCCTTTTTGCCCATACTTTTTGCTATTATTATACCCTTCATCACCTGTATTTTGACTTATACTATCATTTCACCTGATCATTCCAAGGTACACAATGTCCTTTCTCATTATTATATGCTTA
>SNQJ01S0123499.1:0-26728 GCA_010110895.2 Picea sitchensis | reverse complement strand
TAGAATTTTTTCAATTTTATGTTGCTCGCAACTAAAGGAGAATGTAGCACAACTTCACTAAGTTTTATTATGTGGGAAACATCTATAACCTCTAGCTATCCTAAACATCTATAATCTTGCTTGCTCCAGCCCTAAGGTACTAAAGCTGTGAGATGCATCGTAATATAGAGGAGAATCCCATCGCTTAGACATGCATCATACATATTCCCTTTCAAGATCTGATTGATTGAGCGATGAATCGTTTCTCTAATCCAAAATTAATATATATAAATGGGGATGTAACTCAAACGGTAGAGAGATCGCTTTGCATGCTAGAGGTATGGGGTTCGATACCTTGCATGTCCATTTTCAATTTCTTTACCGAATTTTATGTGGAACATCCTCTGGTATATCATACAGCTTGCTGCAACATTCATCCATTTATTGCTAGCAACAGTTACCAACAATCATATGTGTGGTGGTTATTTATACCATGAGGTCTCCATCCTTCATAATTAACCATCACTGACAACTCAGCCAAGAATGGATTTTCCGATCCAGAATTATGATAAATAATTGGGGATGTAGCTCAAATAGTAGAGCGCTCACTTTGCATGCGAGAGGTATGGGGTTAGATACCCCGCATCTCCATTTTCAATTTCTTTACCGAATTTGATGTAGAACATCCATTGATATATCATAGAGATTTCCACAACACTCATCAATTTATCGCCGCAACACTCATCAATGGTAGCCCATATGACTACAGATCAGAAGGTTGCGTGTTCGATTTACTTCGTGTTCAATATCCCAAATCCTTGTTATTTCTTTTGTTTCCTACCAAAGGATTTTATACATTTCCATTGTCGCTTTCATATTTGCACTTTTTTTCATAGCAGTTTCGCTTTCATATTTGCACTTTTTTTCATAGCAGTTGACGAACAGTAAGACAACGGATATGTGTGGTGGTTATTTATACCATTTTACTAGGTTACTATATTGTCCCATCCTTCAAAATCACCGTTGAGAGAGCGTCAGACTGAATATCTGAAGGTCGCGTGTTCGATCCATGCTCACCACATTGTGTCATATCATTGACACGATTAATGAGCAACCTGAATTACCATAAGAAAGTTGACTAAATTCCAGATTATAAGGACGACGGTTAGTGTTTTTCTTCCACTTCACAACTCAGTATTAATTTATGAGGATAGTTAAATTTTTCCCTAAAATGCTACTTAAATATACCTTCTTATATTGAAGAATAAAGAAATGATTGGAAACATACATTTCATTCTAGAAGAAAGGGATTGACATGGGAGGAGAACGATGTTGGCAGCCCAAAATAACTTAGTTAGAGAATATCTTAAAAACTTTGGACACACCTTGTAACACACCCATGGCGGGGCGTCGAAATTTCGTTCTTCTTAAGAAATCAAAACCTCCATACGGGGTCTCTATCCCATTTTGCTCATCCATATCTTTCCATCCATGGTCTCCATGCTCATAACATAGCTCAAAGCTGACAGATATACCTCTCCCAAGTTCCTCCGGTGTTCATTGGTCGAGGCCATGGGGCTTTCACGTGGGTCCGACTCAATATGATTCTCGCACACTTTAGAACTTCGAGCTTCGGGTGTTCTCGACACACCTAACTCCAAATCCCCCGAACTCCAAACTGGTGAATCCACACAGATCAAATCTACGGTCCACACTCCTTTCACAGTTAACGACTGAGATTTACTTCAGGACTGTGGCTTTGGGAGTTTTGAGTGTTCCAAACACCTCTTTCCTCCGAAGTGCTCCATACCTGGAGTTACAGATCAAGCGCCACATGCTCTTCTTGATCGACGAATGTGATATACTTCGGGACTTCGGCGTTTGGGAGTTTCAAATGCTCCAAAACCTTTTCTCCCCGAAGTACTTTCCACGTGAAGTTGTGGATCAAGTGCCACATGTCCTTTTCCAACGGACAGTTACGATGGATTTCGGCACTTCAAGACTTTTTTCCTTCAGGACTTCACTCCTCGTTTTTCCCCGAAGTGCTCTACCTCCGAAGTGACAGAGATGATACCACATGTCCACACAATCGACAATCAAGGTTTTAACCTCTTACCTTTTTGGAGCCTCGGACAATGTCCAGTCAATGACTCCTCCTTTCCCTTGCTCGTTTCTTCGAAGTCCACGATCTATTGAAGTGTGTCCTTCTCATATTGATGGCCACGATTTACTTTGGCAGTTCGGGATTTGATATTTTTGGCTTCACTACTCTCGTTTTCCTCCGGAGTGCTTTTCTCCCAGAGTACACAGATCTTCGCTACGTGTTTTTCTGGATCTAATGGTCCATATCTACTGCGCTTTTCACGACTTCGCGAAGTTTTCACTTTACTGCACACAAATCTTCCGAAGCTCTTACCTCTCAAACTCTTCGATCTGCTGCCACGTATCCTCCTCTGGATCTATGGTCCAGATGAACTTCGAGCTTCATAACTTAGGTAGTTCTGGACCCAAGAAATACCACTTTTCTTCCAGAGTGTCGTTTCTCTGAAGTGGAAGATATTCTACCAAACGTTCTCCTTTATTAGACGGTCACGATGAACTCTGACGCTTTGGCCTTCGGGTCACTTTGGAATCTCTACGATACTACCCCCCAAATCCTTCAGAGTCCTAAAGTCTTGGACTTCCGGAGTTCCGGTCCCTTCACCAACCACGTTGGCTAGGTGGGAACGTACCAGGGGATGACACGTAGAGGGTTCAAGGGTGACACGCTCCCTCACCTGGGATGAAATGTGTCACATTCCAAAGGCTCTATAAGGTAGGTGATGCACATGAATCTAGGTAACACGTGGGTCATCAAGCTTAAATCCATGTCACCATGGATTGCGTCACTACACCTCATTGCTCCAGTTTGATCGTCTTTCAACATCCCTTAGATCTCACGGTCGATATCCGACCAATACCAATCTATTCACAGATCAACGGTTCACAGTGATTCTGGAACCCCAATGTGCTCACTCTTTATTAGAGAGTTCAATCTACGCAATCTAAAAAGTGCTCGCCCATTTTTTTTTTAAATTGTGGTCGTTGATCCTCCACCGTGATGAGATCAATGACGTTGGTTGATTACAGACCGTGAACTAACATGTTCGTTAATTTTCCTTCACGCTCCACAATGATTCCCAACCATCGATCTAATCGAACGATTGGTGTCTGATCCATTAACTCCAGTGGATCTTTAGGTCGATCTGACAAATGAGATCGATTTTCCTCCTAATGAACAACTCACATTCATCTCCTCTGTCAAGTTCTTGATTCCTCTACGATTCTTGTTACTCCAAGAGTTCGGGTAATTTTGACTATCGTGATGTTTGACATCCTAGGGCTTCGAGCTCCCAAAACTATGAAACCATCAAGAGCTAGCTCCTTTAGGGCTCAGCGTAGGGTTCCTAGACCTAGGTCACATGGACCTTCTGATGACTCTCAGGTTATGAGCTCTACTCTTAGCCAAGGTTTGGTTAAGGTCCTAGGTGTGAGTTTAACATCTCTCAGGCTATTGGTTTGAAGGAAACACCTTCCTATCTCGTAGAACGTTAAGTTCTAAAATAGGGCGGCGTAAAACTGTGGGATTACCGAGATGGTAGCAGTGCCAAGCGGTTTCCTACGACTCTGAAACTATGAGGTAGCTCCCCGGGAAAACACCTTTGAGGGTTAAAATGGAGCATACGGGAAAAGAATAAGCATAATTTCTCAAGAAAGCCAATGTATACACATAACTTAACCATTTCAATACAAAAAACATTTATAGATATGTAAATACATGCATGCAACCATTAATTCCCAATTCAATGCATAGAGTATGAAACCACTAATCAGAACCAGATAACGTGAAGTGACTGCTGGAGGGGGTGCCCGTTTCCACCCAACCATAGGCTCAATGACTCCTAATGGGTTTACCACTAGCCACCCCCGAGCTAGACCATGATGCTTTGAGATTGAATCTCTTTTTCCGACACATAAACAGATAGGGATGAATGTTACTCTCCTTCTCCTACAGGAACCTGTAAATGGTTTACATGATACCAAGCAAGGAGGACCAACCTCGTTTATCGGCTTGTATCATAACCTTCTTAGCCATTTCCTACGACCATAATGCTTATCTCTTTTTTCTTCCTTGAACCTGGGAGCTTTGCTTCCCGTCTCTGCACTCTTCACGGTTCTTCCTCTGCCCACCACGCTTTCTTTCTTTCCTGTCTCAGCAAGGTTGCGTGTGGATAAAATTCCTATTCTGTTTTCAGGTATGGAATCCTTATAGATGGGTGCTCTACCCCATCCCCTCATTAACTCTTAAGGAGGTCTTCCCAACTACCAGCCTGATTGTAATTCATTTCTAGGTCACAAGACTATTCTGACCCTCAACAATTTAAATCGAGTAAGGTACTGGTTTGGTGAAGGTTAACACAACCATTCCTGGTTCCATTCACCATCTCTTTTCATAACATTTGTGGTCTTTCTTAGTACACCCCCCTTCCAATAGTCATGCAACACTTATCCATTTTTCTAGTAAATAAAAAAATTTACATTCATTGACCTTTTATGCAAAGGTCCATCAAATCAAACATTCACACATATTGAGTTTTCCATAGTCTCTTGGCGAATATAGTTATATTTACAAACTGGGGGAAACAAGGTGTTACACACCCTTTGTGAACAATGCAGACTCAATTAATAATTTCTAACATCCACAGTGTAGGAAATAAAAAACATCTCTCATATACAACCCACACATAAATTCATGGAATCATACTTGAGGGATAGTATCCACACTATTAAGGATCACTACATTAGACCGTTATGTACAAGCCCTGAGATGAACACTCTATAAGAGAAGATGTTGTTGAGGGACAAATTCTCATAATAGGGTCATCAAACACACATTCTGCAATATGTTTGGGCAGTGCAAAGGGAAATTCCTACAAATATTTGAATGATGTTGTTGAAAGATACAAGGTAGTGGTTCATTGGTGGAATCCCATGAGAACATTGAGAAAAAACACAGTTTTATACAACAAATATTTAAAAGTAACTCAACAATTGGTTGTTGGAATAGAAGGAACAACATCCATCAATATGTCTAGCATCATATGGTTATGGTAACCAAAGGTAAGATGGACGGGAGAGATACTAAAAATAAATTGGAAGATATTTGAAGCAATTAAGGCACCACCAGAAGAGGTTGGATGGAATGGAGAGGGAGAGTGATGTCAACAAATCAGACTTTATTTAAATATATAACTTCTATACTTTTAATTTTTAAATGACTTATATCATGTAAGAACTCATAAATTAGTAGTTGATTTTAATTAATATATATTGCTTCAAGTAAAATTATTGAAGGATAATTGTTCTCTTCTATCCTGACTTGGGATGTGGGTACTGTCAATAATTTTTTCAGAATAAACAAGTTATAGTGTTTACAATTAAGGTGAGGAAATTGGTAAAAAAGACTAACTCAAAATCATAATTTTGTTTACATGGAACATTCTTGTACATTGCGTTAATTATTTATGAAAAGTAAAACACTACAATGCAATGGTTGTTATCATTGCATCTATTCAATCTTGGTATATTTGGCAACAAATGTGACAATGATATTATGCATACACGTGTGCCCAGATCGAGTGTTAGGGAAGCATGACATACATAATGCATCGCTACACTACCCCCACACACCTGGTGACTTGGTACACTCCCCCAACAACGATGTTGCCACCTTGACGACCTCCTTTTTAATGCAACTTGGTTGATTTTAAATAGAATCCATTGTTTCCATTTTCTATTTATACAGAATCATTTTTCTATGTGTCTCCAATTCCATTGAGTACCTCATGTTAGATGGTGCTTTTTGCTCTCAAATAATTTTTTATGAAGGATTTTTATAGTTTTTCTATCTAATTATATATGTGTTTTTTTATATACTTTATCCTCATATTTCACATCTAATTTTTGATTGAAACAATGTCTTCCACTATTATCATATTATTATTTTATTTTCCTCATAATTCATAGCATAGCTTTCTATTTGCGTCTCAACCTTCTGCCATGGACATCAACACAATATACCATCATCCACTAGAAATAACTTCCTTTGTGTCGACAATTGTACTTATCCCATTTTGGTTTCGTGCCAATATTGTAAGTTCTAACTATAATTATTTTAAGTTCTTTTTTCTCTTCATTTCATATATCCTTTTCTTCATATCTCTATTTTTTTTACATGATTCTTATATTTACAAAGATATATTTATATCCACACCCAAAAAAATGTTGTTACTTACCAAATCATTTTTTCATGTACAACATATGTTCCCTGTTCATTTACATTCACATTTCCATATCCCTAATGGCTCAAGTATATATGTTAAGTCGGTATTTTCACTTTCAATATCATTTTTTTTAGCTTTCCATTGTATTTTTTCTTTTAATAGTCTCATCTATTTTGTTTCTTTGCATGTAGACCTTGTGTTCTTCAAGCTACAACGGTTCTCATCTTCCACATAACCAATGAAAAACATATGCCCTTACTTGGAACAACAAACTGAAAGAAACATGTTCACATGTTTACTCTATCATATGTACTTTTAAAAACCTTCTTAATTGTAACCATTGTAATTTTATGCAATACAACCACACTTTCATATACATATGGAGATTCCTCTTTCAACACTTTCACTATATTCAATTACCAATTTACATTGTTCATTAACAATACCTATTATTCATTATAGTTGTTGTCATTTTATGTCTTTTATTACTTTTTCCAATACTTTTTGTATTCACTCCATTTATACCCCATTGTACAAACTCTTTTCCACTATAATATATCATTCTTCCTTTTTTCACTAATGTAAACAAATACACATAATGCTAACTATACCAAAACTTTGCAATAATATATCATTCTTTGGTCTCAAAGCAAGCCACGATGTGATGAGGGAAGGCCCTTCGTTCCCAAATATTGCTATGCCAGTTGATGGTGGGTTTCTTTCAATCCCTGCAAACCATCATTTTTTCCTGATCTTCACCGCACTGCGGAAACCCTAGCTTGATTTGTGTTTCTTGCTTCAATGTTGTGCCAGTTCTAATAGGTGAAGATTGCTTAGGTAGCAGTGCTGGTGTCTGGCCTCTCCTTGTCGATGAAGTTGGGATTTTCCTGGGTAATCCCTGGGTGGTGCAGGGATGTTGAAGGTGCCCATAATAATATAATTTATAGTTTTGATCAAAGGGGCAAAGGATTCAAGCACCACAACTTCCATATCTGCATCTTCCGACTTGGAGGAAACACAGGCATTCCAATCCGCCAACAAAGAGGGCAATTTTTGTTGGTTGGTGCTACCGGGTCGTCCCATAAACCACACATGTGTCGTCCTTTGCATCAATGGTATGAGACTATTAGAGTTTGTGACCAATTATTTCAACTTAATAAGTAAGAATATAAACTAAAGGAAGGAAAAATAAATTTACTACCACATGCTTTGTTTAAATCAAAATATTTCTCTGATATTATTATGAACAATACCTAACTCCTAATATTTTTGGGTTCTTCGAACTACATCAAAAACTTCTATCAAGAGAAAGAAAAAGAGGCAACCATTCTTTGTCAAAGGTTGAAGAAAAATTGGATTCCATGGAATAAACAAATGCAGGAAGAAATTAAATTAGTATCAAGTCCAAACTTGATAAGCTTGCCCATATGGAGTCCCTGGTGGTGCCAATTTATACTTTAGAATTTTTCAAAAGTGTGGATTTTGGATTGGCCAAAAGTGTGAATTTCAAATAATTTAATTCCAAAAGTGCAAATTTTGGTTCTAAAGTGTGAATTTTGAAATCCAGAAAGTGTGAATTTTGATTCCAAAATTGTGAATTTTGTTTTCAAAAGTATGAATATCAGAATTGCTACAATGTGTGTATTTGGATTTCAATATTTTGAGTTTATTTTCTAATGTATATATGATATCTAAATCCAATATTAATGTACAATTATCAACATCTTATTTTTGTATGTGTATGCATAATATCAATGTCATACATTGTTCAATATATCAAGATTGAAGAAATACAATAAATGAAAACAAGTGATAACAACCATTTCATTGTAGAGTTGTATTTTATAAAAATTTAAAGACGAATTAATACAATAGCGTGCCAAATAAATAAAATGGCGGCCCCAGGTCGAAAATCATTTTATAACTTCCTCTCATACTTGAGCTTAATGTAACTTGTTTATTGTGGAAAAAATATTGGCAAAAATCCATGTCCCAAGATAGAATAAAATGGGGGCAATTAACCTTCAATTTTCATAGAAATATATATATATATATATCAAATAATGAATTTATGAGTTATTACATGATATAAGTCATTAAAAATGACAAGTATAAAAGTTCTTTATTCAAATAAAGTCTCATTCATAAGAATCTCTCTCTCCGCATGCATTCTATCCAACATCTTATTGTTGTGCCTCAATTTAATGAAATCTCTTCCAAACTTATTTTTGTTATCTATGCTTTCCATGTTTGTATTTGGTGACCATGCTCATATGATACTATTGAGATCGATGGATGACATTCCTTATAATAATTCCAACAACCCACTTTTTGAGATTTTTTAAATATTTTGTACAAAAAATATCTTATCTTGATGTTCTCATGGGCTTCCACCAATGAACCACAACCTTGTATCTTTCAGTAACAATATTTGAATCTTGGTAGACATTTCCCTCTGCACTACTCAACCATATTGCACAATGTGGGTTTGATGACCATATAATGAACATTTGTCACTCAACAACATCTTCTCTTAGAGAGAGTTCATGTCATGGATTGTTACATAGAGGTCC
Source organism: Picea sitchensis (assembly GCA_010110895.2). Classification (NCBI taxonomy): domain Eukaryota; kingdom Viridiplantae; phylum Streptophyta; class Pinopsida; order Pinales; family Pinaceae; genus Picea; species Picea sitchensis. The sequence goes on along the minus strand of SNQJ01S0123499.1, from coordinate 17,853 downwards.
CATGTAGCAATCCTTAATAGTGTGGATATTATCTCTCAAGTATGATTTTGTGAATTTATTTGTGGGTTGTATATGAGTGATGTTTCTTATTTCATGCGTTGTGGATGCCCATAAATTATTTATTGAGTCTACACTATTCACAAAGGGTGTGTGTCCACGGATTTTAAAGATATTCTCCCAATAAGTTTTCTTGGGATGTCAACATTGTTATCTTCCTTTATCAATCCCTTTCTTACATAATGAAATATATGCTTCTAATCATTTTTTTATTTCTTCCATATAAGAAAGTCTATTTGACTATAGATTTGACAATTGAGGTTTACCTATAGGTAAATTGATGAATGCATCTTAATTACCTATCTGCAATTTTGGAAAATGAGAAGTCTTCGAATTTTTATAAGGTAACAAGAGGGTTACGTCAAGGGTGACCATTGTCTCTTTTCACTTTTATCGTATTGTTTGACACTCTAAAAAGTCCCATCAAATATGTTAGATCTGACCATTGTCCCTTTTCACTTTAATCCTATTGTTTGACATTCTAAAAAAATCCCATCAAATATGCTAGATCTAACAACCTAGGTATATCAATCCCTAAAAAATTTAATCTAGCCTCCCCTTTTTAGTTCATAGAAGTATATCAATTTCTAAAAACTTCAACATAGCTACATATATCAACCCTTTAAGAAATCAAAAGAAATGTAAAGAAACCCCATAATGCATGTGATAGATTCTAGATTTGAGAAAACCTTAACCAATCTATTAACAATCTATTAACAAGGAAAAAATCAAACTAATCGTGACTTTTTCATTTAAGAAAATTTACTTCCATCTAGATTCACACCAGTGTAGATTCACTAGCATCTAGATATTGGAAATTGCTTTTTATCGAAAACCAGGCGTAATATGGATGATGGAAGAGTAATGGATATTAATTTTAATCTTAAACAAGCATTTTATGCAAAAGGTTAACTTCTTCATAATTAACACTCAGCAGAGAAAAATTAACTAGTTTAACTATCTTCATAAATTAACACTCAGCAGAGAAAAATTAACGGTCTTCATAAATTAATACTGAGCAGTTTTTATTGATAAAGAGCTTCAATAGAATATATAACACCGTGATTTAAATGTGCATGCACATTATTTGAAAGAAGGAAAATGAAAATCGTGGAACTAAATTTGGTCAAATAAAATAGTCGGTATATGATTGAACCCAACGTGAATCAAACACAGCCATCTGATATGGAAATTTATTAATTATTTTTCGGTTTAGCAATTATTCATATCGATGGTATGACGCACTGCGGTGAGCGTGGATCGAACACGCGACCTTCAGATCTTCAGTCTGACGCTCTCCCAACTGAGCTATCCCCGCACAATGATTGTTCCGTATGGGTCTCCTACCAAGTCCAAAATAAAAGCTCATGGTATAAACAACCACCAATCTCTGCGGATGTTACACATTTCTCTCTCTCATATGATGTGAATTTTACAATCTAGTGCCACTGTTAACCCAGCAGGGTCTGCTACCCTTTAACATGCTGCGACTTGTGCCGTTGCCTAGAAAAAAGGGCGCAAATATTAAAGCCATAATGAAAATGGATATACGAAAGTTGAACCCCATAACGTCTGGCATGAAGTTGTGATGGTTGTTGTCAACCAGCTCATACCAATTGGGTTTGAAAGGAGCTAGAGATGATGCAGCTAGGGCTTGTTAAGGAATTGTAGTGCCACAGTTCCTTTTGTTCTATTAGTAGTTGGTACAAGTTATCCATTACTTGAGGTTGGAGTTAGTGCTCATATAAAGTTATAGAAGGACTAACCCGCATACAAGCTTGACATGGTTTAAACTAGAATAATTATTGTACTTTGGAAATTTTTTGTTAAGTATTTGAATAGATTTACAATTTATGCTTTAAAATAATCACTAAATCCTTAAAGAATAAAACTAAACCATTCAAAAGTATTCCAACAAAGAAATAGTCCAAACCCTTGAGGTAAGGTAACACCATTTATGTGAAATCCTTGTATAAGGAAGGGATGCGCATCTCAAACAATCCTTATTTATTTACAATAACAATATTTTTCATTATGCTTCAATACATTGTTCACACTTCTTTATATAACATTCTCTCTATCTCCTATGAACATTTTAGAAGGAATATTCTGAGTAGGTAAGACCTTCTGAAGACCTTTTCACCTTTATTTGTGTTTACACTGTGCATGAGCCTTATTTAATAATATGGTGGACCCTGTACTAGGTACATTAATGACCTCCACTAATACATAACCACATTCCCATTTGGGTACCTTCCTAGGTACCCTATATTACCCCATAGGTATCGCATTCCACCTTCACGTGTTTAGTCAGCAGAACATGAAAATAACTCATACAATATGATGGAAGCTAAACTTAGTAGCCAATTGGTGCCAAGTAGACCATCCATCCATCCTAATGGAGATATGAACATGATGAATTGTTGCCTTTCCACCTTGATGCGTTACTTTTGTGGTGCCATGGGATTCTTTTCTATCGATATTGTCTTGTTGGGTGCCTCTTAGGTTGTCCATAAACCATGTGTGGAGTCCTTTGCATCGATGGTATGGGGCTATTAGGGGTTTGTGACCAATTCTTTCAACAATAAGTGGAATATAGCAAACTAAAGGAAGGAAAAATAAATTTACTACCACATGCTTTATTTAAATCGAAATATTTCTCTGATATTATTATGAACAATACCTAACTCCTAATATTTTTGGGTTCTTCGAACTACATCAAAAACTTCTATCAAGAGCAAGCAAAGGACGCATCCATTCTTTGTCAAAGGTTGAAGAAAAATCTAGTTCCATGGAATAAACAAATGCCCGAAGAAATTAAGTGTATCAAGTCCAAACTTGATGGCTTGCCCACCCTTGGAGTCCTCAAAGGTAATTGCCAATTTATACTTTAAATTTTCAAAAGTGTGGATTTCAGTTTTGAAAGTGTGAATTTCAAATAAGGCTTGCCCACCCTTGCACTCCTCAAAGGTAATTGCCAATTTATACTTTAAATTTTCAAAAGTGTGGATTTCGATTGTGAAAGTGTGAATTTCAAATAATTTAATTCCAAAAGTGCAAATTTTGGTTCTGAAGTGTGAATTTTAAAATCCGAAAGTGTCAATTTTGATTCCAAAATTGTGAATTTTGTTTCCAAAAGCGTCAAATATCAAATTGCTACAATGTGTATTTGGATTTCAATATTTTGAGTTTATTTTCTAATGTATATACAATATCTAAATCCAATATTAATGTACAATTATCAACATCTTATTTTTGTATGTGTGTGCATAATATCAATGTCATACATTGTTCAATATATCAAGATTGAAGAAATACAATCAATGAAAACAACTCATAACAACCATTTCATTGTAGAGTTGTGTTTTTTATAAAAATTTAAGGCAATTAATGTACAATAACGTTCCAAATAAATAAAATGACGACTACGAGTTAATCCTTTTTACCAACTTCCTCACTTAACTGCAAACAATATGACTTGTTTATTGTGGAAAAAATATTGGCAAAAATCCATGTCCCAAGCTAGAATAAAATAGAGCAATTAACCTTCAATTTTTTTACCCAAAGCAATATATATATATATATCAAATAATAATTTATGAGTTATTACAGGATATAAGTCATTAAAAAATGGCAAGTATAAAAGTGCTTTATTCAAATCAAGTCTCATTCGTCGACATTGCTCTCACGCCATTCTATCCAACATCTTATTGTTGTGCCTCAATTTAATGAAATCTCTTCCAAACTTATTTTTGTTATCTCTGCTTTCCATGTTTGTATTTGGTGACCATGCTCGTATGATACTATTCAGATCGATGGATGACATTCCTTCTAATAATTCCAACAACCCACTTTTGACTTATTTTTAAATATTTTTTGTACAAAAGTATGTTTTATCTTGATGTTCTCATGGACTTCCACCAATGAACCACTACCTTGTATCTTTCAGCAATGATATTTGAATCTTGGTAGACATTTCCCTCTGCACTACCCAACCATATTGCACAATGTGGGTTTGATGACCATATAATGAAAATTTGTCGCTCAACAACATCTTCTCTTAGAGAGAGTTCATGTCACAGATTGTTACATAGAGGTCCCATGTAGCAATCCTTAATAGTGTGGATATTATCTCTCAAGTACGATTTTGTGAATTTATTTGTGGGTTGTATATGAGTGATGTTTCTTATTTCATGTGTTGTGGATGCCCATAAATTATTGATTGAGTCTACACTATTCACAAAGGGTGTGTCCAAAGATTTTAAGATATTCTCCCAATAAGTTTTCTTGGGATGTCAACATTGTTATCTTCTTGGGAAAGTCTATTTGATTATGGATTTGACAATTGAGGTTTACCTATAGGTAAATTGATGAATGCATCTTAATTACCTATCTGCAATTTTGGAAAATGAGAAGCCTTCGAATTTTTATAAGGTAACAAGAGGGTTATGTCAAGGGTGACCATTGTCCCTTTTCACTTTTATCGTATTGTTTGACACTCTAAAAAGTCCCATCAAATATGTTAGATCTGACCATTGTCCCTTTTCACTTTAATCGTATTGTTTGACACTCTAAAAAAATCCCATCAAATATGCTAGATCTAACAACCTAGGTATATCAATCCCTCAAAAATTTAATCTAGCCTCCCCTTTTTAGTTCATAGAAGTATATCAATTTCTAAAAACTTCAACATAGCTACATATATCAACCATATATCAACCAATGTGAAACCAAAAAATGTAAAAGAAACCCCATAATGCATAATGATAGATTCTAGATTTGAGAAAACCTCATCCAATCTATTAACAAGGAAAAAATCATGACTAATCGTGACTTTTTTATTTAAGAAAATTTACTTCCATCTAGATTCACACCAGTGTAGATTCACTTCCATCTAGATATTGGAAATTGCTTTTTATCGAAAACCAGGCGTAATAAGGATGATGGAAGAGTAATGGATATTAATTTTAATCTTAAACTAGCATTTTATGCAAAAGGTTAACTTCTTCATAATTAACACTCAGCAGAGAAAAATTAACTAGTTTAATTATCTTCATAAATTAACACTCAGCAGAGAAAAATTAACGGTCTTCACAAATTAATACTGAGCAATTTTTATTGATAAAGAGCTTCAATAGAATATATAACATCGTGATTTAAATGTGCTTGCACATTATTTGAAAGATGGAAAATGAAAATCGTGGAACTAAATTTGGTCAAATAAAATAGTCGGTATATGATACATATACATATCAAACACACAGCCATCTGATATGGAAATTTAGTAATTTTTTTTTAAATTATTTTCGGTTGCTCATTATTCATATCGATGGTATGACGCACTGCGGTGAGCGTGGATCGAACACGCGAACTTCAAATCTTCAGTCTGACGCTCTCCCAACTGAGCTATCCCCGCACAATGATTGTTGCGTATGGGTCTCCTATCAAGTGCAAAATAAAAGCTCATGGTATAAACAACCACCAATCTCTGCGGATGTTACACATTTCTCTCTCTCATATGATCTGAATTTTACAATCAGGGCCTGCTACCCTTTAACATGCTGCGACTTGTGCCGTTGCCGAGAAAAAAGGGCGCAAATATGAAAGTCATAATGAAAATGGATATACGAAAATTGAACCCCATAACGTCTGGCATGAAGTTGTGATGGTTGTTGTCAACCATTGGGTTTGAAAGGAGCTAGAGATGATGCAGCTAGGGCTTGTTAAGGAATTGTAGTGCCACAGTTCCTTTTGTTCTATTAGTAGTTGGTACAAGTTATCCATTACTCGAGGTTGGAGTTAGTGCCCATATAAAGTTATAAGGACTAATCCACATACAAGTTTGACATGGTTTAAACTAGAATAATTATTGTGTTTTGGAAAAAAATTTGTTAAGTATTTGAATAGATCTACAATTATACTTTAAAAATAATCACTAAATCTCAACAAGAATAAATTAAATCATTCACCAAATATTCAACACAAGAAATAGTCCAAACCCTTGAGGTAATGTAACACCATATATATTAATCCTTATGGAAGGATAACACTCCTCAAACAATCCTTATTTGTTACAATAACAATATTCTTCATTATGCTTCAATACATTGTTTACACTTCTTTATATAACATTCTCTCTATCTCCTATGAACATTTTAGAGAAGGAATATTCTAGTAGGTAGAGCCTTCTAGAAGACCTTTCACCTTTATTGTGTTTACACTATTACATGGGCTTTATTTAATAATATAGTGGACCTATTCCATCGTACATTAATGACCTCCACTAATAATACATAACCACATTTCCATTGGGCACCTCCCTAGGTACCCCTATTACCTCCCTAGGTATACTGCATTCCACCCCTTTTCACATGTTTCGTCCTCGAAACATGAAAATAACCCATACAATATGATTGACTAAGCAATGTAGCCAACTGGTACCAAGTACGACCATCCGTCCATCCTAATGGAAGATGAACATGATGAATTGTTGCCTTTCCAGCTTGATCGTGCCTGTGGTGCCATGGGATTGTTTTTCTATCCTGATATTGTCTTGTAGTGTTGGTAGTCCTCCATGCGTCTCTTGATTGGTTTCCTTTCTAGTGCCATTTTGGTTCATATAAGTGTGTTTATGCACACACCCTTGCCTTGATGACTATTGTTTCTCTATATGGTGTGGATGACGATATACAACAATTATAGGAATTGATCCTTTTTTTTTCAACTCTGCAACATGGTGTTCCCTTGAGTCAATGAGCTTCTTTGATTCTTTATTGTGTCCTTCCTAGGGATTTGCTTCATGTCTTTCTGTAGGCTCTACCTAAGATTCAACTTCAAACTATGCATTCCATGAGGTTATATCATTATATCTAAGTAAATATTATGCAAGGAATGTCAATGAAGCAAACTGGACCATCAAAGTGTATCTAACATCACAAGATCCGGTATGAATTGAGCTATATCATGGTTGAGCTAGCACGATCATGTCTCAAAATGGAGAAATGGAGAAAATGATCTGACGGATACATACATGATATCTCATGCAAGCAACTACACGACACCTTTGTGAAGGTATCCAAATGTCATTACCCATGGGGATAACAATTCTCATTTGATTTTAATATATAGTTACCTCATAAAATTTAATTGTATAAAATGTTCAATTCATTCACTTTGTATATTTTTATTCAAAGTGGAAAACTTGTCATAACTTAATATGTCAACTTGTAGTGGGGACACTCATCAATGGATCTTAGCCAAATAGAAAAAAATTTAAGTCACAATAATAATAATAATAGGTCATACTCCACTACCAGATTCAATTAGTATATATTTGAGAACCAACAAATTATTTGAAAATAAATTTGTTTTATTTATTTATTCATTTTATTTATTTTTATTGTGTACAAGTAATCATTTACCCAATCAAAATTATGGCATAATTTCATAATAAAATCAAATCTCTCAAATGGTTTTATAATTATGATTGGTTAATTTTTCACTTAAAATTATATAATATTTTATAAAATTAAAAATAATACTTAAAAATATCTAATAATTTATAAAATTAACAACAATACTTAACAACATAATAATACTTAAAATAATTATTTAACAATATAATAATACTTAAAATAACTCTTAACACTATAATTTACTTGGTTATAATTTCATTCTATATTAATATTTTCATGTTTTTCCATACACAACTTACCCACTTGGAAATAGAGAGGTGGGTGACTTCCTTGTTTCAAATGCCTCCCCTTTGCCTACCTAATATGACCAAATAATTTTTAATGTTCATTTGCATGATATACTTTTAATTATGCTGAAGGCATTTTTAGTGATAGGTTTTCTAAAACCATCCCTTCGAAACCACTTTATACTCACCGCATGGCCTCATGTATATAGGAATAAGAATAGGTTTTTACTCGAACCTATCCACCCAAAACTTGTTAACCAGACCAATACCACTGCCTTTCACATCAATGTATCAACCTCAATGTATCCACCTGTCATCTATCCTTTGGATAATTATCGTCGATCCACTATTCAATAAGCATGTACTGTGACTGGCTGTCTCCTTTCATGATTTTCTATATCATGGCATGCAAGAACTTTATCTATATGATGGCATGCAAGGACATTAAAGAAAAACTTGCGTATCATTACATACCGCCTCCTTTCATGCTTATCTATCCAGGCTCTAGCACCACCAAATTTAATGTCTTCCGCGCATATAACAAGGCTTCAACTCCTTTCTCACTAGCAGAGAAGATTTGTTTTGGCTCATCCTTTGCTTACAAAAGAGCTACAACCCAAAGTTTGAGGCCCTTCAGAAGGGTTTTGGGATTGACTACTAGCTTGTCTATAATGGCAAAAGTTGCATCATTTGTTCGGGGAAATGTTTATCCTAACGGAGTCGTCGTTCTCATGCTTGACCAGCCGAAAGACAAATTTCATTCTTCATCCTGGACATATAAACGACAACCTCTTCTCCGCTACATACTGACCATATTGTTCGCAAATTACGTCGAAGAAATATGCCCCATGCCAGTCATCTACCTACAGGTATCCTAGTGTGTACAACTTTTTTTGATTTTATTCTCCTTCATTTATTGGCACCAATAATCGATCCATCTGTAGGGCAACAGAGCATTGAAATGGCCGAATATAGCAATGAATTATGTCTGCGGATCTCTGTTGGTATTCCTAAGCAACGGTCACATGCCTTTCCATGTCGTTGTGAGGAGCCGATGAAAAATAGGCTTTCTCTCTTGGGGTTTAGGTCTAGTACGTCGTCATGTGCCTGGGTGGCCTTTTCCACCACTCCATGAGCCCCTCACCCTTCTTTTATAAAATCGATATGTGAGCCCTTTATCTATATGATGATGCGCAAGGCCTTTAAAGCCAACTTGCATACCATTACAGAAAAAATAAAATGGCAGTCGAAAGCCAAGCTTGCATACCATTACAGACATAAGAAAATGGGGATGACGCAGATAAAGGGTATATTTGATGGACATTTTATTTTACTGAGATCTTTTTCTTTCTCGGAGTTAATCAATTTCTTGACAATGGTCGGTCTCATTGTTGGGTTCGATTCTGGCATATTGGTGAGTATGATTGTCTAAGTTTTTATTCACTTTTAATCTTTATTTTTCACACACAGTGAAATCTTAATCTGATATATATGGGAGATTACACAGTTGTCCTATAGGGCACCGATATCACTGTCTAACTATATGGTTGAAGGTTTCAAATGGTGAACATAAAACAAACGAATTTCATACCTAGGGTTTCAGGTCCACTTGACGTGGAGGTTTGGTATTAAGGGGAGCGTTGGATTTAAAGGCAAATTGATGCCACGCACCCCTTCATGATGACAACTGTCGGTGTGATGTAGGCCCATTGATTGTAATCAAGTGGGTTGAACTCCAAAACTCCTTAGCAGAACTCAAAAGCAAGAGCTCCGCCATTACAAATATTCTTCACCAAAGTCGAGGATCCGATGCACGCACTCGCTCTCCACTTCTCATGGGACAATGCAACATTGTCTACCCTGCGCGTCCTGAGGTTATTACTCATCCTCGTCTTTGTAGTCGAATTGGGAAGGCGTTTACTGAATTAGATTTTGAGCCCTCTTCGTAGAGCTGGGATTATGGAAGAAGCTCGTCAATATCCTTCTCATAACCCTCTCCCACTTTGGCCCATAGTTCTTTTCACCGCAACCATTCATGATATTTCTTCTTCCTGCCCCATTAACAACCCTCTACAGACCATCCGTGAGAATTTGTCGACCGTCGTTGAATACAAAAGTTTACTAGCATATCGTCGGAAACATATTACATGTGTTGTTTGTCTAACTGATTTTCAGGCAACTAATCGAATCCACTTCCTAGATAAATGTGGGCATGTTTTTCATATGGAATGTTTGGACAAGTGGATTGATTATCAAAGGTACACTTTTCCTCGATGCAATTCTCCTACCTTGTATAACAACATAGGTGGAGGCCAATATCAATTATTATAAGTGTGTTAATCATTAATCTAAATCTATCATGATATTTGTGTGTGGGAAAATTTAGTCCATAAAATAAATATTGTATGTGTCAGCTACTTTCGTTCCATTCTCAGGCTGGCAAAAAATGAAACTAGAAAGGACATTTGTCATATAAATGTATTGTGAAGTTATAGACATTTTATCTTTGTTGTAGAAGCTTATCTTTTGGTCTTACAAACTTATTATGGAGTTACAAACATTTTATCTTTTTTGTGGAAGATTTTCTTTTGGTCATTTTCTGTATCAAACTGAAGAAGAATTTGGAAATTTTCTTTAAATTGTGAATGTTTGTGTGGAATCATTTTCCAAGTTTGTGATATGTAATTAGGGTTTAATATCTTAAGCATGTAAATGAGAAGAAATCATTTTTCACGAACTTCAAGTTTCATTTTCTTGAAGTCGGACTGAGTTTGAAACTCCGTCCAAGTAACCATTGTTAAAAATATTAGGTGGAAATTGGATGGTTATGGTCATTGCAACCTATTCATGGTATACTGATCCTGAATCTATGGATACAACACTACGGTTGGGTTTTTTTCTCCCGCTGTTCTTCCCTTGAAATATTGGAAACCGGGTCTGATTATTGTAGCTCACGGGCTAATTAAGATTTATATAGTGAGTAAGTAGTCCCATCTATTTTCTATAGATTTATTTACCTTCATATAGATATTCTTTGGAAAAACTTAATCACCTCTTTCATCAAAGAGGATCTATCTTTTGAGCATTGCTTGTCAATAGGCGATTTTTGACGAGTGACCAAACAAATCTATCTACTAATTATCTAGCGGGAGATAGGAGATTTGACAATATCTATCCTCCAAATTATAGATATTGTGGGGAGAACCGTAGAAGAGATTTGAAGGGGATTGATCTTTTGCGGTTAGTGTTTTTCATTTCTTAAACATGTTTCTGCATGAGAGGAGAGAGATGATAGACCTTGGAACCGGTTTTTTCGAGGACTACCTTATATAAAAACTAGATAATGTAAACGTAAAACAACTAGAGAATGTAAAAGTAGAAAGATATTTTGGAAAAATCACATTTTTGACATAGAATAAATCTCTGATAAATAATAAATAGAATATTAATAGCCTAAACCAGGAGAAACGATGTGGACCATAAGGAATAGAGAGCCTAAGAATTTTTACATTGGTGTTCAATGGTTTACATGCTTATAAGGTATATGTTTTATATTACTTCTTGCCTATACCATTTGTCTTATGTATTTAAATGCCTCCATTTTTTGTAAGCGTGGTTTTCCTGTACTACAATTTTACCTTTTTCAGTTTTAAAATTGTCCAATATTTTTAAAAACAAAGTTTTCAACATAGAAGTAAAATCTAGATTTTCAAACATAGTTTCAACCAATTTTGATCGGAAAAATAAAACATAATAAATGCCACTTTCTCATGTTGTCTATAAAAAAAAATTCATTCAAATGCATTTTATTTCCAAACACATTTTAAAAAGTCAGCATTAGTAATAAGAACCAAATAATGGTATGACCATGTCTCTCAGAAATAATCAAGGCATGTTAACACATTTGCTCGTGTCCCACACAATAAAGCAAGGCAATTTATCTGGTAAAAGATAAAAAGGAATAGAATGACTCTGCTATAAAACATACAATTATTTTTCATCGGGAAATTCGCCACACTTAGAATACAAATTATTTCAAATATGTCTTAATTAACTTATAGTGTAGATGAAGATAAATCTGGTCCTTTGTAGTAATCAATGACTATACAACCATGTCTCATAGGGTACTACTAGGCTTACAAACCCGCAACTTTAAAGATACAACGGATGTTATCAATTTTTAATTTTAATTTTTGAAATTTTAAACTTAGTATAGATTTGAAATTTTAAATCTAAGGCAAATTCTACTTATTCTATAGATTATATTAATAAAGAAAAAATAAAAATTAAATGAGAATTAGAAAGACCAAAAAGACATGAAAAACATAAAATAAAATAAAATACATTGTACAACCATCTTTAAGATATAATATAATATATCCAATGCATCTTGAGAGTAAATTAATTATGAAGGAAACGAAAGTGCGATATAATAAAATATAAATTCGATTTATCCTAATGTTTATCCTGTCTAGAAACATAAGTGCGATATAATGGAATATAAATTCTGTCACAATACAACCAAAATGTATACAAATATAATGGGATATAAATTATGTTACAATATAACCAAAATGTATACAAATATAATGGAATATAAATTATGTCCACAATATAACCAAAATGTATACAAAGAAAGTGACATATAAGAGAATTTACAATCGCTGCACAATATAGGGGAAAGTGACCTGACTACACAATATACAAAACACGTGGAAAGAAAGCGACACATAAAATAATTTAGACTCACTTCACAGTATACAAAAACTCTATAAAGAAAGTGACATGTAAATGAATTTAGACCAACTTCATAGTATACAAAACATGTATAAATAAAGTGACATAAAGCCACAAGATATGACAAAAAATTAAAGGATTACCCATCCTATATGAAGTGTTGATCCCCACCTCACTTTCAACTTCACATGTGTTGTAAACTTCACTGTTAATTTTAAGGTTTCTTACTTTAATATTGGTATATCAGATAGGAATGAGAAATGCGCTTGGGACTCTTTGTCAAAAATATTTTGGCGCAAATAAACACCATATGTTGAGAATATATCTCCAACGCTCTTGGATTGTACTCCTGAGATTCACAATGCTTCTTCTACCCCTTTTTCTGTTTACAACCCCTATTCTCGTGCTCCTGGGATAGTCTGAGGATGTCGCTCAACTATCAGGGAGAGTAGCACTGTGGTGCATTCCTCTTCAATTTTCATTTCCTTTCTATTTTTCCATTCAAAGATATTTAATTTCACAAAAAAAGAGCATTATCATAGCATGATTAAAAATCAATTATAATTTAAGTTTTATGTATTTATAGAATATAAGTTTCATATAGTAAAAATATTAATTAATTGTAATAGAATTTAAAATATACATGTTACCACTAGGAATCACCCTTAGACTGTAATGAGGATAAGCCATGTACCCATCAGTTTATACAATACATGTAAATGAGTTTTAAGGGGGTCGACTGGATAAGACTCGAGATAATAACGTTCCAACTCAGAAAATTTGGGTTGGCATGCACAAGCAATTGAGGTCTTGTATCAACTTCAGTCAGTAAGTTGGAGTAAATGTGAATAGGAGGAATGCTTTGTTGAGAAAGTGTAGAGGTCTGTTATGGACATTAGGTCTTCCAGCAGCCTAAGGAGGAAAAAAATCAAACACAAGATTATCGTGAATTCAAATTTTCAAGGAAACTAAAAGACATTACAATGGCACTATAATCAAACATTCATCATAATACAGTTACAACAATCCATGTGAATCAGTCAATCATGAACTCTCTCAGTATCAATGGAAAATAAGATGGAAGAATAAATTTGACTTAGATTAATCAAGAAGTTCAAATCAAGTTACATAACCAGAGAACCAGTATTCTTCATCAAAATATTACAATAAGGGAGCCTAGCTCAACCATCGACCCCTACAAAATATCAAAACTGCCTATATATAAGCAGAACTGATGTAACCATCAGGAGTGTGATCAAATTGCTGCATTCAAAGTTTTCAGTGGGCGTTTTCTCTGTCAGATTGTGCAGAAAATATTTTGTTGTTAGACGTGAGCTCTTCTGTCTGGACCTTCTATGACAAACGCGAGCTCAAATCTGCCAATCGTTTCTGGCTTTCCATTTATGTGCTGAGACGAGGTCTCAACCACCACTCTCATTCTCAGTAATTTCCTTCATAGAGATTAGGACGAGGCCTGACACCCATAATTGTTCTTAGACGGTGCCAACAACTTCTGTGAGTCAATTTTGACACCTCGAGGTTACGCAAATCTTATTCTGTGACCAATATAGGCGTAATAGGTGGCAGGCCGATAACGTATGCGCATGGATGATGTGGAGCGAAATGCTTGGCGCAAACTTGCATGGAACAATGAGTGAGTGACGGTCACATGGAAGGAAGCAGAGGATGCTAGATCTTTTCAGACCCCAAACATTTCATTTTTCATGTGAAAATCATGGCAAGAATGCCACATGATTTATACCATAATTCGCTTGAGGTTAAACATCAAATATGCTTGATTCATATGAAATAGGTTGCAAATTTTGGTGTTAACATTTGGCTCCACAGGGGATGGCATACTCCCTGCGAGCTGCCAAGAACAAGTAGTTCAAGTGCCTTAGCTTTTGGGCTATGGAGTCATGCTATAAAACATCATACTGAAGAAAAAAGGTCGATGAGTACACTATTCTAAAAATGAAAGAAAACACACATACTCTTGAGGGAGCTTATTTATGTACAAAACCTAAGTTAACTGACTTTTAAAAAATGATAGGTGAAAGCAAACTTCCACCATAGCCATTCGAACTGTTTGATAACTGAATCCTCTGCTTCACTACAAATGATCCATAAAAGACAAGGAAAGTGTGACAGATAACTAATTTCATTCTTATGATCACCCATATTACCTTCAAATGATGATAAAAAGATCAAGCCTGCATGCTCCAAAGAATTTGAAAAGTGTAAATTTATGTACTCATCGACAGGGTCATTAAACTGAAGGCAACACATGATTAACTTATGAAAGGGTACCTTCACTATTTCAAAGCTGCTGACAGATGGCTTTATGTCCTCTATAGGCACATTTGATTAAATGAAAACCACATGCATCTATGGGTAAAAGTTTCATGCTATGAACTGTAGGTACAGGTGGAAGAAGGTTTCATGTAGGAGGTTATTGATCCACTGATGACTGTTGATTTACTTATGGCTGTGTATAAACGATCTCTTCACATGGCTCAACTAAGGGCTGGTACTAGTCAAACTCTTGGGTTGTGTCTTCTGTGACAAGGCCAACTTCTACATCATCCTTACTATCTTCATAGTGATCAAATATAAGATAATCTTGATGCTCATCATCACTAGAATATCCATAAAAAATGTGTTTCCTTTCATGTCTATGATCAACCTTTAAAACAATAATTTCATCAAGAATACAACTGTTAAAAATATTCATTTCAAGAACAGTAGTGATTGTTGCTTCTAGTTATTCATACACATGATTTTCATCATGATGGTCTTTTCTTCATAGGGACAACAAGTAAAAACTGCCTTATTTTCAGAGTTGAGATGATATTGACTTTGAATCCTGCCAAAAGCTCATAGCTTCTCCTCTACTTGCTCATCATCCGTGAATAACTGTGATAAATATGTAGATCTCCTTTCTCTCAAGAGAATGACAAGCTCTGAACACTGAGCCATGACATAGTACACCATGGAAATAGTCTACGTGGGTCTGATCTCTGCAGACATACTATGATAAACAATGTAAAACCTCCTGTTGAAGACAACCAAGGCTTCATTTTCCCCTCTCCTCAAGGTATTAAAATCATCCCAGTACTGATCAAGGGACTTGTTCTCACCCCAACACTTTAAAAAAGAATTGTATAGCTCCAGCTAAGAACCAATGGAGTCAACTCCCAAACCCTTAAACCATAGAACAACATCTGATCCTAACAAGGATTTGGAAAGCAACCTCATGGTAACATCCTCATGAACTATCTCAAAGTGATTAATACAATTCTTGAAAGCCTCCACATGCCTCTTAGTTGTAACATGATCCTCTCCAAAAAAATGAGGAAAGTACTTAAATCAATCAAGAGGATAAGAATGAAGATGATATGGATGCTTTAAAGGATTAAACAACTTATCTTTGATTCTAGTTTGAAAACTAGTGGGTTGAATATGAGGCTTAACATACTGATGGCAAGGCTAAATAGTAACAACGGGATGTGATGATATTTGAGGAGGTTTTGGATCAGTTTCAACCTCCCCAGGGATGCAAGGGTGATTGATTTCAAGAGGGGTTTCAATATGAAGCACATATTTATGAGTAGGCTGAGTTGAGGGTATAATATCAACATCTACAACACAGGCATAAAGCATGTCTGCTTCATAAAGGAAGGCTGGTGATCAACCGAATAAACAAAGAAAAATATGATACTCTATATATGTGAAAGAAAAAACAAAAATGAGATGATAAAGAACAACAGGAGTTTATGAAGAAATCTCATAAGATGATACCTAGTCATTCCCTTCATATTTCTGTCAATAGGATCCTCCCCAGTGGAGTCTCTAATGTGGAGTCACCAGGTAGATGATTACAATCAATTTGTGTATCCCTCTCTTGTCTACCATCAAGAGTTGTATCAATGCCGTTCTTCCCAGGGAGTTCTTCAATCTGCTTAAATCCATCCCCAACAACAATGCCATTTATGTTAACACTAGGAATCACCCTCAGACTTTAATCAGGATAAGCCCAGTACCCATCAGTTTATACAATAAATGTAAATGAGTTTTAAGGGGGTCAAATGGATAAGACTCGAGATAATAACGTTCCAACTCTGAAAATCTGGGCTGGCATGCACAAGCAATTGAGGTCTTGTATCAACTCCAGTCAGTAAGTTGGAGTAAAGGTGAATAGGAGGAAGAATTTTGTGAAAAAGTGTAGAGTTTTTCTATGGACATCAGGTCTTCTAGCAACATAAGGAGGAAAAAACTCAAACACAAGATTCTCTTGAATTCAAATTTTCAAGGAAACTAAAAGACATTATAACAACACTATAATCAAACATTCATCATAATACCAATACAACAATCCATGTGAACCAATCAATCATGAACTCTCTCAGTATCATAGGCAAATAAGATGGAAAAAGAAAGTTGACTTAGATTAATCAAGAAGTCTCAAATCAAGTTACATAACCAGAGAACCAATTTTCTTCATCAGAATATTACAGTAAGGGAGCCTAGCTCAACCATTGACCCCTACAAAATATTAAAACTGCCTATATATAAGGAGAACTGCTACAACCATCAAGAGTGTGATCGGATTACCAGATTCAAAGTTTTCAGTCGATGCATGCTCTGTTAGACTGTGTAGATTCTGTTGTCAGACGCGAGCTCCTCCTCCTAGACCTTCTCTGTCAGACTCTACATGCAGCTCTCTGTCAGACGCGAGCTCAAATCTGCCAATCCTTTTTGGCTTTCCATTTATGTGCTAAGACGAGGTCTCAACCACCACTCTCATTCTCAGTAACTGCCTTCATCGGGATCATGACAAGGACTGACACCCATAATTGTTCTTAGACGGTGCCAATGACTTCTGCGAGTCAATTATGATGCCTTGAGGTTATGCAGATCTTCTTATGTGACCAATACAAGCATAGCAGGTGGTGGGCCGATAGCGTATGCACAGGGGTGACATGGAGAGAAATGATTGATGCAAACTTGCATGGCACAATGAGTGAGTGACAGTCACGTGGAAGCAAGCAGAGGATGCTGGAGCTTTTCAGACCCCAAACATTTCATTTTTCCTATGAAAATCATGGGCAAAATTCCACATGATTTATACCATAATGCCCTTGAGGGTAAACCTCAATTATGCTTGATTCCTATGAAATAGGTTGCAAATTCCGTTGTTAATAATACCAATTTAAATTCTGTTACAATTAATTAATATTTTTACTATATGAAACTTATATTCTATACATACATAAAAGTTAAATTAAAAATTTATTTTAATTTAACCTTTTATTTGAATGAAAATAGATTTCAGATATTATAAAGCAATATAGAAT
>SNQJ01S0123498.1:0-26728 GCA_010110895.2 Picea sitchensis | reverse complement strand
GTGTCCAACACCACCTTCCCTTTTGTTTCTGGCTGCAATTGGAAGGAGGCTCCAACCCCCTATATTTTTAGGCTACAACCTGAGGGAAGCTCCAACACCCCAATTCTATGGCTACAACCAGAAGGTGACTAAAACCCTCTCTGTACTCCGGCTACAACCACTTATCCTTTCCCCTTCCAACTTCCCTAAAATATAAGTGTCAAATGATGAAAGCATTGCCACACTATCCCTATGCGATATACCACTGTAAACATGTTTCAATATGTTCCATAAGTCAATCTGTAATTAATCATGTACCAAAAGTCAACCTGTACCAAAAAATACCAATAGGTATGTGACCTATATATGATGCATATTGCGTATGTACGCACCCTGTCTATATTGTAGCCTGCGTATGTGCGCAACCTGTCTATACTGCAGCCTGCGTACACCTTCAAAAAGCTAGGGTTTTCACCTTTTCTGAAACTCAGACACTTTGTTGCCTATGTCAAATCAACCTGCAACCTGTCATTGTGTCCAATCTATAGTTGTGCCTTATGCATACATCATGATACATATCCCTTAACCAAGTGCATATATATCTCTCTAGTCATGTTCCATACATGTGTATACAATAATGATCAAGTGTAATAACTCTCACACAGAAAAGAAATCAAACCCTCATTGATATGCAACCTCACACTACAAAAATAACTTCACAACCACAAGCTCTCAACCATGTACCACAAAAAAAACCTCAACCATGTGCCAAAAAGAACAAGATATGCCTCAACACTAACAAGATGTATCAATGGTAAATATCAGATATACCAACATTGTATTTATGTAGATCTGACCTATAAATTAAGTGTCATACAAACAATAGCCTCTCTAGGGAAAATCCTCAAACTCCCATAACCATATCTCATGTAGAAAACAATATCCAACTACATAGAAGAATATGACATACCTTTTGAACCTATAGATAGATATGTTGTACCTGTTAGCGATTAATCTTGTCATGTTCTGATGGATGGTGGTTTTGGCCTAAGTCTGTGACTTTTGCTTGTCTTTTCCCCTTTGTGCAAACCCGATCATAGATTTCTCTTTCCGTCTTACATTTCTCTTTGTTGTTTGCCTTCATCCTTGGTTGACTGGTTTTCCTTGTCAAAATTGCCCGAGGGATGTCATCCCCGAGTTTCTCTGTTTCCCCTACGACCGATTACTTCTCACTTTACCTCCACTACTGAGCCTTTGTTTTTCGAAACCTAGGTCATGTTGTCCAAGTCTTCACTGTCACTGTCTGCAACACTAAGAGTGGTCAGATACTGACACAAATCAAGCGAGTGGGCAAAGATCAATTTTCAGCGGCGAGGATCCATCGATGGAGCAGATCTACGGTCATCGGGTAGTTGGGGCCATCAAGTTTCCTAAAGTTTAGTGCCAAGGGAGAGGCTTGAGATCAAAGGTCAGGCAAAGAATTAGATGTGGGCCGTCTGTTTGTGAGAAGCAGAGGGTCGATGATTTGACTTCAGCGATTTTGGGAATCAACATTTTAGGGTTCTTATCAACAAGTTCATCCATAGCCCTAAGCCCTAAGCCCCGAAATGTGAAACCCCGGTTTCACGATTTCGGAAATTGAAGGTTTCCCTGGAGCAACATATCTTTTCCCTGAAATGTGAAATCGCGAAAGCTCCCAAGGGTTGGGCCCACAGTTCTAGTGCTCGATCACAGAGGAAGCATGTTTGGGAAAAGGGGGCTAGCGCTCATCGCATAGCCGACATTTCATGTTATCAGAGGAGCGATCGTAGCCGTCCATTTTGAAGCGAGTCTGACCGTCGATCTTAGCGGTCGTTTCGCGATTTCAGGTATTGCGATTTTAAAGCCAAGGTGGAGCGAAAACTCCCAAAATGAGAAGTCCCGAAATATCATGCGGGATAAGCATAAGGTTAAATCTCGCGGTCACATGGGGAAATTTGGAAGAACCATGCTAAACGGGTCGAGAGCATTGTATTAGGTGCATAAGAAGACAACACAGTTTTGAGGCACTAAGTTTAACTCAGCAGGCTAGGGGCACCGCTTAAGAGCTTTCATGGATGTTTGGGTTTGTCCCGATCCCAATAAGGACAGTTAATGAAGCTGAAGAAGGTGGTCAAAACCTCATTTTGACCATAAATAGGAAGCATGGAAGCACTAGTCGTGGAGGCGGGTTGTCATCCCAAAGGTCACCCTGTCATGAAATTTTCCTGCAAAACCCATACTGTCTTAGATTTGCGTCTGACAAAGGAAAGCTTGTGCAATCTGATAGAAGGAGAAGAAACACAAAGCTTTGAATGCAGGGGTCCAATTGCATCCCTGGTGGATGTTAGCAGTTCTAAGTATATACACTCATGTTTTATATTTTGTAAGTGTCGATGGTAGAGCTACAGTCCCGCTTGTAAAGTTTTAACGAGGCCTCTAGTTCTCTGGTTATGCTATGTATTTGAGATTTCTTGTTTAATGAAAGTCAACCTCTTTTCATCTCTTTGTAAACTCTGTGTTAAGACACTCAGAATTGGAAGATCTAGTCAAGGGTGGTGGTGTTGTTGCGATGCAGGTTTAATCACTGCAATATCTTCACCAGTTTTAATCAGTTTCCTGTGTTACATTTTCCCCTCTTATACTGAGTAGCTTGGAATTGGAGGATCTAGTCGAGCTGTTATAGCAACATTGCGATGTTGGTTCGATCATCGTGTTGTTGTGGCTATGTCGTTTAGACATATCTTAGTGTTTGAAGCTCCGAGTCCAAGAGGATCTCGTTCTTGAATCTTTTCCTCCTCAAGCTGTTGGAAGATCGGATGTCCATAGCAGGCCCTTACATCTTCTCACCAACTCTCACCCCTTCTCACCTTTTACAACAAATCACCGACTAAAGTTAGATCAAGCCCTCACTTGCCTATGCGTGCCAACCGAGTTTTCTGAGTTAGAACGATATAATCCTGAGACAGTGTCCATTAGACCACCCTTAATTTTATTCACTGTGACATACAAACTGATGGGTACTAGGATTACCTCTACCGCAATCCAGAGGTGGATTCCGGTGCTAACATTTATGGCGTCATTGCCGGGGATGAAATTAAAGATTTTCCCTAGGATTGAATGACAAATCTTACTATTTCTGAAGGTGCATCAGAACTTAGTACATTAAAGATTGCAACTGTGCACCTGGTGACTCCACTGTGGTGACTCCATCAAGGTGGATCCATTGGTGACTCCACTGTTTCAGTTGTGGCTTCTAGAAGTAGACACATGAGGTCTACTCCACAACTGCCTTTAGAAACACCTGAAGCTGACCCAGAGAAAATTGTCAGAAAGGGAAAGGCCCTCCGAGAAGGTACTTCTACTATTGAACCATGTATTTCTGATAATTTCCACTGTCCTTCTTTAGAAACTCCAATTTCTGTTTCTCATTCCCCTGTTATACCTTCTGTTGGAGTTTCCTGAACTCTAAATTTTGGGAGTGTTCCTGTAGAGTTTTCCCCTCCTAGTCTGGGATTGGAGGGAGAAACCCTTGTCACTCCTGTCTCTCCTGAAATTGTACTGTGGTTTAGACCCAGTGCATCTGAAGATATTCCCACCTAAGGCTTTACCACTCCTCATCTTGTTGTTTCTGCTACAAACAGAGAAACCTCTTTTCCTTCAGGCCCTTTGGCCTTTTCTTTGAATCCTCTTCTACTTCCCTTTACTCCCAAAGGCTTACTCCCAGTCTCCCCAGTTCGATCCCCTTATCCTCCTAATTCTCCTCCAACTCATATCCCTATGGCATGTGCTAATCCCCCTAGAAACAGACTGGATGCCATAGTGGCTGCAAGATACGCCCCTCTAGTCCTACCTCAGCCGATGAACACTCTCCCTATTGGGGATTACCTCAAATATATGCCTAAGTTCACCGGAGAAGAAGACATAATTGCTGAAGAGCACGTTGTTTCCTTCTATAGTTATGCAGACAATCTAAATATTGAAAATGAAGATGTATGGATGAGAGTGTTTGTCTAGAGCCTTGATGGTGAGGTTAGGAAGTGGTTTAGGGGATTAACTCCTGGATCTATTGCTGGTATTGAATGCTTATATGATGTTTTGTTGAGGCAATGGGCTGATAAAAAATATTTTATGTATTACATCATAGAGTTTGGGTCCCTGAAGAGAAAGGAGGGAGAATCTGTTTCTTATTTCTCCAAAGATTCAACAAGATGTACAATAAGATCCCTGCTGAGATAAAGCCTACAAAAGCCTCTTCCAAAATCACTTATGCTAGTACTTTTGACCCCAATTTCTGCCTCCTGCTCAGGGAAAGAAGAGCTACTTCCCTATCTCATATGCAAGATGCAACCTTGGAAGTAGAATCCAATGTATTGGCAGTTGACAGACTTAGGAGCAAAGCTGACATAGATAGAGGAAGAGGAAGATATGAGGCCTCAACCTCTAGTTCTTCTGCATCCTACCCTCAAGTATATGAATTAACCAAGATGGTGAAGTCACTGTCTGTAGAAATGGAGAAGATGAAATTTGAAGGGAAGCAAGGTTATAAGAATGTCCCAAATACTGATAACAGAGGCAACTTCAGGAGTTCGATTAATAATGCTCCTCAGATTATGCCAAAGGAGTAGAGGGACAGAGATAGAAACGATCAGAAAATCCAAACTCCCCTTCAAAATAACCTTGTTATTGATGAGGAAAGGGAAGAAGAGGAGCTTGAACCTGGAATTCACTGTATTGGAGACACCTCCCCATTTCCCCATTTGACTCAATCCGCATGCAAGGAATCCCTCCTGAACAGTCAAATAAATGAGCTAAGCAAGGGAGAAAAGGCCAATACCAGTCCTAGCAAATAAAACCTCCAGTCCAAGAGGAAAATAGAAGAGTATGACACCCATGCTCAGCCTCCCAGAGAAGAGAAGCCTACTAAGCATGCAACAGGTACCATTAAGGAAAAGAAAGCTCAGAATCCCTCACCAATAGCAAAAGACCCTTTCCCAGAGGTGAGAGAAATTATGAAACCCCCTTCCTACTTTAGATTTGAGCATGAAATTTAGAATATCAGAATCCCTGTCCCCTTGGCATAGCTAGTCAAGCACGAAGACTTCAAAAGGTCCCTCTCTAAGATGTTGTAGCCCGAACCACCCTGTCATTCCATAGATTCAATAAACCTCCAAGACGAAAAGCCTGCAGTCATCTTAGGTCCTATGGTAGAAGACATAGATGATTCATCCCCTCCCTTCTACACATCCCTGAACATACATGACAAGGTGTTGCACAACTATATGATGGATTCAGGGGCTTCCCATAATCTCATGCCCAAAACTGTCATGGAAGAATTAGGACTGGAAGTCACAAAGGCTTATCATGATTTGTATTCTTTTGACTTGAGGAGAGTGCAATGTCTTGGGGTCATCAAAGATCTGTTGGTAACCTTGTTTCAGCTGCCCATGAAAAGTGTGGTCATGAATATCGTGGTGGTTGATGTTCCTCCCAAGTTTGGCATGCTGTTGTCAAGATCTTGGATAAAAAGACTTGGGGGAACCTTGCAGATGGACCTCACATATGCTACCATTCTAGTCTTTGGAGGGGATCATAGGAGACTATAGAGAGGAGCTCAATTGGCCTATATTATCAGTGATGAAGTTGATCCTACCAATCATCCTATCTTTTCCTTTGATACTGATTTAGGTTCCAGTCTGTTGCAGCTCACTGACGCTCCTGGGCCCCCTATTGAAATAAGAAAGCCTATTTCTCTCTGTGAAGATTACCTTCCAATTAACTCTATTTGGAAAATGTTCTTTGATGGAGCTTCTTCTAAAGAAGGTGTTGGTGCTGGGGTAGTTTTTGTTTCCCCTACTCAGGAAACCACATCCCTGACATACAAGTTAGAATTTGAAGCTACTAATAATGTGGCATAGTATGAAGCTCTTATTTCATGCTTAAGGGCTGCAAAGGACATGGGGATTGAAGAGATATCTATGTTTGGAGATGCTGAACTGATTATCCAGCAGATCATAAACATTTATCAGGCCAAACACCCTCGGCTTAGGAGTTACAGAAATGAAGTATAGGACCTCATTGACAGTTTCTTCCTAGATTTCAACATATCATTTATTCCAAGAGGAGAAAAAATTGTGGCTGATTCTCTGGTTGTTTCGGCAAGTAATTTTAGAGTTCCTCTGCCACCTAAACCCAGGTACAATGTAGAAGTGAAATACATGCCCTCTATTCCTGACAATGTCAAGCATTGGAAAATGTTCGAGGATGATCTTGAGATCAAAATATTCCTGGAGACTGTTGATGAGTTCTCAGCATTACATATTGATTAAGATCCTGACTCCAAAATCGATCCTCATGCATATATTTTTCTGAACAAGATTGCTAATCATCATATTGCTCAGTTTCCTAGCAATCATATTCCCAAGGGGATAGTTCCTTTGGAAATATTATTTGATAGGAATGATGTGGCAGTAAAGGGTAAAGTTTCAAACAAGGATGCTGAGGTAGCTGAGTGAAGAATTGGCATTGAGAAGGAGCCAAAGTTTGTAAAATTGTCAAGTAGATTGACAAGAAAGCAGAGGGCCGAGTATGCTGAGTTATTAAAAGAATTTGCTGATGTTTTTTCTTGGACCTATGAATACCTCAGAACATATGACACAACTGTTATTGAGCATAAGATCCCACTGAAAGAGGAGGCCAAACCATTTAGGCAGAAATTAAGACAGATAAACCCTATGTTGCTGCCTATCATGAAAAGAGAGGTAAAGAAGCTACTGGATGCCCAAATCATCGTACTCTTGAGATATTTAGAGTGGGTGGCCAACCTGGTCCCGGTAAGGAAGAAGAGTAGGGAAATCAGACTTTGTGTCGATTTTAGAAAACTGAACAGGAGCTCAAAGAAAGACAACTACCCATTGCCGAAAATGGAACACATATTACAAAGGGTAATTGGCACATCAAGAATATCCATGTTTGATGGATTTTCGGGCTACAATCAGATCTTGGTCCTGTCTGAAGACAGATAAAAAATGACCTTCACCACTCCTTGGGGTACGTTCATGTATGCCAAAATGCCCTCTGGATTGATGAATGCATGGGCGACCTTTCAACGAGACATGGATATAACTTTCATTAGAGAAAGGGACAAGTTCGTGGTCATCTATCTAGATGACATTACAATTTTCTCCAGGTCTGACAGAAAGCACTGTGAGGATTTGAGAAGGATGTTCTTGAAATGCAGAAAGTTTGGTCTCTCCTTAAATCCCAAAAAATATATGTTTTCCATGAAGGAGGGAAAGCTGTTGGGCCACATAGTATCAGTCGAAGGAGTCAATATTGATCCCAACCAAGTTGAAGCAATTCAAACCTTATCACTCATAAGATCTAAGAAAGAAGTCCAATCTTTTCTGGGAAAAAATAATTTTCTGTGGAGGTTTGTTTCCAATTTTGTTGAGATGGCAAACCTTATAACAACCATGTTGAGGAAGGGAAATGAAGTTAAATGGATTGTTGAGTCTCGAAATTCCTTTGATCTGATAAAAAAGGTCTTGACTGAGGCACCTATGCTTATCAGTCTCGAATACTCAAAGGATTTCTTTATTTTCTCATTTGCTTCATTTGACACTGTAGCAGATGTTTTGTTACAGAGGAATGTTGAAGGGTTGGAGCAGCCCATCTCCTTTTTCAATTGGGCATTGAGAGATGCTGAGGTAAAATATGACATGATGGAAAAACAGGCCACGCTTTGGTTAAAGCTCTCAAGGATTTCAGAGTCTATGTCCTACTGTCAAAAATCACTGCATATGTCCCTTCAACTGTTGTGAAGGAAATTATCATTCAGTTGGACATAGATGGGAGGAGGAGTTTGTGGATTGCCAAAATCCTCGAATTTGACCTGGAGATAAAGCCCACCAAATTGATTAAAGGTCAAGGTTTAGCCAGATTGCTGGCCGAATCTAATTGCAAAGCATTGGGGGTAAGCTTTATCAATGAATGCTAAAAAAATCAGCATGCCAAACCATATGATACAAATGATCAGGTAGACCCCCGATTAGCATAATGTCCTTGGTACAAGGATATCATATATTTTCTACAAGAATTGTGACCCCCTGATGGCATGCAAAGGAGCAAGGCAAGGGATTTAAATCTCAAAGCAATTAAATACTGCCTTGTTGATAAATATTTATATTGGAAAGACCCCCTGGGGGTACTTCTGAGATGTTTAGACCCACACAAAGAACAAAGGATTATGTCAGAATTTCATGACAGTTTGTGTGGGGGACATCACTTCTGGAGAACGAAAACCCATAAAATTATCAGGGGTGGTTAGTTCTGGCCTACTCTGTTCACTGATGTTTGTGAAAAAGTCAAAGCTTGTGCTAAATGTCAGAAACTCTTAGGAAAGAAGCAGCTTAAGCCTCTGCCATTGAAACCTGTGGTTGCTTCAGGACCCTTCCAGTAGTGGGGCCTAGACTTCATTGGGGAGATTCATCCTGCATCCAGTGGTCATAATAGATTGATCCTGACTGCCACAAATTATTTTACCAAGTGGATAGAAGCTATACCCACAAGGAGCATGTCCCACAAGGTAATCATCAGCTTCCTAGAGGATATAATGGCAAGGTTTGGCTATCTGAGAAGAATTGTCACCGATAACGCTGCATCTTTCAAAGTTGAACCATTGATCCAATTCTGTGAGCAGTTCAGAATTGCGTTGATCGAATTTACCCCCTACTATCCACAAGGCAATGGATTAACACAATACTCTAACAAAAGCCTCATAGAAATCATCAAAATACTGTTAGAAGACAACAAAAAATCATGGGATTCGAAGCTCAAATTTGCTTTGTGGGATGATAGAGTGACAAATAAATGGTCCTTGGGCATCTCTCCTTTCCATCTTGTATATGGGATTGAAGCAATTTTTACCTTTCAGATCGCCTTGCCAATAGAAAATTTCTTCCAAGACTACTAGGAAGAGCCCGATGATATGATCAGGAGGATTCATAAGATAGTAGAAGTACATCAGACGAGAGAGAAAGTGATGGATAGAGAACATGACCATCAAAACAAAATTGAGCAGGCCTTTGACAGGGAGAGAAGAAAAGATGATTTCTAGCTGGGAAATCCAGTGCTCAAATGAGATGCTCCCAGGCAGGACAAGGGAAAGCATGGAAAATTCGAGGCCCTTTGGATCGAACCCTTCAGGATTTTTGAGGCATTTCCTAATAAAACTTACAAGCTACAGAATCTAGAGGGTGATGAAGTTTTTGCTGGCCCTGTAAATAGGCACTTCCTGAAAAGGTTTTTGTTTAAAAGCCACAACCGACGTCCCATGACTGTAAATACCATTTCTGTTTATTCTGTCTGGTTTTAATATAAGAATCCATAACCCAAAGCAAGGCACTAGAGATGCACGTTCTTGGTAGCTCGCAGGGAGCATGCCATCCCCCGTGGAGCCAAATGTTAGCGATTAAGCTTGTCATGTTCTGATGGATGGTGGTTTTGGCCTAAGTCTGTGATTTTTGCCTGTCTTTTCCCCTTTGTGCAAACCTGATCATAGATTTCTCTTTCAACATACATTTCTCTTTTTTGTTTGCCTTCATCCTTGGTCAACTGGTTTTCCTTATCAAAATTGATTGAGGGATATCATCCCCTAGTTTTTCTGTTTCCCCTACAACCGATTACTTCTCACTTTACCTCCACTACTCAGCCTTTGTTTTTCCAAACCTAAGTCATGTCGTCCAAGTATTCACTGTCACTGTCTGCAGAACTGAGAGCGGTCACATAGCGACACAAATCAAGTGAGCGGGAAAAGATCAATTTCCAGTGGCGAGGACCCATCGATAGAGAAGATTGACAGTCATCGAGTAGTTGGGGCCGTCAATTTTCCTGAAGTTTAGTGCCAGCGCAGAGGCCTGAGATCAGAGGTCAAGAGAAAAGAATTAGATCTGGGCCGTCCATTTGTGAGAAGTAGAGGGTTGATGATTTGACTTCATCGATTTTGGGAATCAACATTTCAGGGTTCTCGTCAGCAAGTGCACCCATATCCCTAAGCCCCGAAATGAGAAACACCGGTTTCACGATTTTGGAAATCGAAGGTTTCCCCAAAGAAAAATCTCTTTTCCCTGAAATGCGAAATCGAGAAAGCTCCTAGGGGTTGGGCCCACGTTTCTAGCACCTGGTCACAGAGGAAGCAGGTCCGAGAAAAGGGGGTTAGCACTCATTGCATAGTCGACATTTCATGTTATCAGAGGAGCGATCGTAGCTGTCCATTTTGAAGGGAGTTTGATCGTCGATCTCAACGGTCGTTTCAAGATTTCAAGCATCGCGATTTTAAAGCCAAGGTGGAGCGAAAACTCCCGAAATTTGAAATACCAAAATATCATGCACAATAAACATAAGGTCAAAGCCCGCGGTCACATGGGGCAATTGGGAAGAACCGCGCTAAATGGGTCGAGAGCATTGTATTGGGTGCTTAAGAAGAGAGCACGGTTTCGAGACGCTAAGTTTAACTCAACAGGCCAGGGGCACCGCTTAAGAGATTTCATGGATGTTTGGGTTTGTCCCGATCCCAATAAGGACAGTTAATGAAGCTGAAGAAGGTGGTTGAAACCTTGTTTCAACCATAAATAGGAAGCATGGAAGCACTAGTCGTGGAGGCGGGATGTCAGCCCAAAGGTCACCTTGTCATGAAATTTTCCTGCAAAACCCATACTGTCTTAGATTTGCGTCTGACAAAGGAAAGCCTCTGCAGTCTGACAGAAGGAGAATAAATGCAAAGCTTTGAATGCAGGGGTCCAATTTTGTCCCTGGTGGACGTTAGCAGTTTTTAGTATATATACTCATGTTTTATATTTTGTAAGTGTCGATGGTAGAGCTACGCTCCTGCTTGCAAAGTTTTAACGAGGCCTCTGGTTTTCTAGTTATGCTATGTATTTGAGATTTCTTATTTAATGAAATTCATCCTCTTTTCATCTCTTTGTAATCTGTGTGTTAAGACACTCGAAATTGGAAGATCCAGTCAAGGGTGGTGGTTTTGATGCGATGCAGGTTTGATCACTGCAATATCTTCACCAGTTTTAATCAGTTTCCTGTGTTACATTTTCCCCTATTATACTGAGTAGCTCGGAATTGGAGGATTCAGTCGAGCTGTTATAGCAGCATTGCGATGTTGGTTCGATCATCATGCTATTGTGGCTGTGTCGTTTAGACATATCTTAGTGTCTGAAGCTCTGAGTCCAAGAGGATCTCATTCTAGAAGCTTTTCCTCCTCAGGCTATTGGAAGACCGAATGTCCATAGCAGGCCCTTACATCTTCTCACCAGCTCTCCCCCCTACTCACCTTTTACAACAAATCACTGACTAAAGTTAGATCAAGACCTCACTTGCCTATGCATGCCAACTGAGTTTTTTGAGTTAGAGTAATATAATCCTGAGACGGTGGCCATTATACCACCCTTAATTTGATTCATTGTGACATACAAACTGATGGGTACAAGGCTTACCTCTGCCGCAATCCAGAGGTGACTTCTGGTGCTAACAATACCTAACCACTGTAGACCTTCTTGGGAACTTGCTTTCAGAATCTGAGAATCTGGCACTCTTAGCAACTCAAAATTTCATGGATTTTCCAATTGTACACACCATTTTATACTGCCAGCATGCGTACAAACGTGACCTCTTCCACTGCAACTCACGTACACCTCAAAAACTAGGGTTTTTTCAGTATTTCTGCAACTTTGAAACTTTCTCCATCAACCCTTATTGCTACCTCAGACTTGCGTAACTTCATATGTATCAATGAGTACCTACAATAAACCTTACACAATAATAGATATTCAATGTGCTCAATAGGTGCTAATAGTATACCCTTTCTATCTTATTTATACTCTCCAAGTAGCTTCCTCTAGGGGTTACCTTCTAGCCAACTTAACCTAACTTCCTTCTTTTAGGGCTAACCCACTTCTAACCACTTGTCCACTTACAACCACTTTATCCACAAATAGTAAACTTACAACTTCTAGTTGAAACTATTTTTTTTTTTAATTATTTTCTTTTTGCAACAACTTAACTCCTGATGAACTCCTAGTTACAACCACTTTGACTAGTAAACTTCTTCTAGGAGATTCTAGAATAAATTGACTTCTTTGACCTTCTAGGGCTTCTATATAACTCATGAGAGTTCTCCAACTTCACAAGGCCATAAATCTCTAACCGTGAGGAGTTATGTGGTGTTCCACATATCATTGGAAATGGCATGACATGTATTATCCATCTAGAATAGCCTTACCTACAAATACATTGATATTCATACCTTTATAAGTCAAACAATATTGAGTCCCTTAACTATACTATTGGGGCTATCAAAATTTGTTGCCAAAATTGCTTCAAGGGTCAACATCAATGTTAACCAACCCAATTAATCAACAATATCCCCCATTGGCATTGATTGCAACACTCTAATTCAACACTGAAGTCATATCGCTCATGCTCCCCCTGTGACCATCAATCCCCTTGGAACATGCCTCTGTGCTCTCTCTCTAAGCATCTAATTCTCTATCCATGCATATGATAAATCTCTCCCACTTTGACATCAATGGAAAAGATGAATTCCTGACGGGGTTCCTCCCCTTAACTGAACTGTACTTGGGGTTTCTCCCCCTGAATGAACTCTTCCTGAAATTTCTCCCTCAAACTGAATTGTTCTCCTTATGGTGATTCCTCGTGTAAATCTAAGACATAAAAGAATAGAATTAAAAATTCATTGTGGGGCAGAAACTATCCCAAGTTTCTTTGGTGCCAGCATACTCAATTCAAATGTTCTTCTCTGCAACCTATTCCCATAGAAAATGATACTTGATTGGAATGCCCTTTGTCTTGGAGTGCATCATTGGATTCTTTGAGATACCGATGGCGCTTGTATTATCACAGTATATCAGAATGGGATCATCATACTCAACCTGTATATCTGTCAAAGTTTGTTTCATCCATAGAACATGTGTACAACATGTTGTTGCCGCAATATACTCTGCTTCGGTTGTAGACGATTATATTGATGATTGTTTCTTGCTTAGCCAATATATGAAACACTCACCCAAGTAGAACGTTTCTCCACTTGTACTTATTTGGTCATCAATGCAACCTTCCCATTCTGCATTTGTGTAGGAAATAAGTGATAGATCATTTCCTTTTGGATACCATAATCCAAACTCTTTTTTACTCTTGATATATCTGAATATCCTATTTAGTACTAGAACACGTGATTCCTTTGGTGCTGCTTGAAATCGTGCCACTTGTCCAACTGTCTGCATGACATCTGGTCTAGATGTTGTCACATAAAGTAAGTTGCCAATAATTGACCTATATTTCCTCTAATCTGTAGACTTTGAATCATCATATTTACTTAACTTGCAACTGGTTTTCATAGGAGTATTGACCGGTTTGCAATCTTCCATTCCAAACCTCTTTAACATTTCTCTGATATACTTAGTTTGAGAAATAAAAATGCCTTGGTTTCTTTGACATATCTGAAGACCCAAAAAGAAGGATACTTCTCCAAGTAATGACATTTCAAATTCATTATGCATATCCTTTGCAATGTTTTGGCTCATCATTTTATCACCACTTCCAAAAATAATATCATCAACATAAACTTCAATTAACAAAATAATATCTTGATTTACCTTGATGTAGAGGTTGTTGTTTGCATTTCCTTTTTTGAACCCTTGTTGTTGTAGATATATGTCCATTCTAGAATACCATTCTGGAATACCATTCTTTGGGGGCCTGTTTGAGACCATACAAGGCCTTATTCAATATGAAAACATGATTTTCATTCTCTGACAGCTGAAATCCTTGTGGTTGCTCAATGTAGACTTCTTCTTCTAGTTCCCCATTCAGAAAGGATAATTTCACATACATCTGATACACTTTAATATTCTTGGAGCATGCATATGGTAGGATCAATCTGATTGATTCCATTCTGGAAACATGGGAAAACGTCTCTTCAAAGTCGATACCTTCAACCTTAGCATATCCTTTACATACCAATCTAGGTTTGTTCATGGTAACCTGTCCATCTTCATTCAATTTTATTTGAAGACCCACTTTGTGTCGTTCACAATATTGTACCTTTGCCTTGGAACCAATTCCCAAGTTTCATTCTTCTCTATCTGATCCAACTCTTCATCCATGTCTTTTATCCAAAACTCATCCTTGCCAACTTCTTCGAATATTCTTGGCTCAATCGAGGATAAGAGTGTTGTTGTTTTGGTGAACGAATTATTCTTCTAGTATCAACTCTTGCATATTTGTTCCCGATAATATGATTTGATGGATGATTCTTCTGTATTAATTTTCTAGGTGTCTTTGGAGGCACTTGAAGATATTTCTGTTCTTTCTCTTCTGCTTCTAACTAGTCTTCTTCATATTCCCCTTCTGCTACTTCTTCATCCTTTGCTTGTTCTTTGTGAACTTGTTCCATTGAATCCTTTTCTTCTTCCTTTATTTTCCATCCACTTGTCTCATCAACCATCACATTGATGCTTTCCACAACTTTGTTGAGCATTGGATTGAAAAATTTGTATGCTTTCCTTGTGCTTGAATACCAAACAAGTATGCCTTTTTCCACAAGAGAATCGAATTTTCCCATTCTTCCATCTTATCTTTTGATGTAGAATTTTCTTCCGAACACTCTTAAGTACTTCACATTCACTGGTCTTCCTTTCCATAGCTCGTAGGGAGTTTTATCATTTTTTTTTTCTGAGCATTAATTTGTTTTGAATATGAACTATTGTATACATTGCATGTGCCCAAAAGACGTATGTCAAATTGGAATCCATTAACATAGTTCGAGCCATTTCCTGTATTGTCATGTTCTTCCTTTTGAAAACTCCATTATATTGTGGTGTCCTAGCAATGAAGAATTGCCTTTTTATCCCATGCTTGTTGCAGAAATCCATAAATTCCTTTAAAGTAAACTCTCCTCCATTATCAGATCTCAAGCATTTTATTTTTGAATCCATTTTATTTTCAACCATTTCCTTGCATATCTTGAAGTTCTCAAATGATTTCAACTTCTTCCTGAGAAAAAAAACTACAGTCATCCTTGTATAATCATCAACCAATAACATAAAGTATTTCTCACCTTTTAAACCCTTTGTTCTAGTTGGTCCAAGTAGATCAGTATGCATAATTTCCGGCGGTCTTGTTGTGGAGTATTCCTTTGATTTGAACTTGGTATTTGTTTGCTTTCCTTGTTGAAAATTCTTGCATAATGTGTTGGTTGGCTTCGTGATCTGGGGCATTTCTTTGACTTCTTCCTTTTTTCCAAATTTGACAAGGTTATCAAAGTTTATGTGACCCATTCTTATGTGCCATAACCACACTTAATCTTCCTTTCATAGAAAACACTTTTCATTTCCAATTTCACTTCATACATATATGTTGCTTGAAGTTCTTATAGTTGTTGCAGACAATCTATCTGAACCTTCCTTTATTATCTCACACTTCTGTGAATCAAACACAATTTTGTGACCTTGGTCACACATTTAATTACACTTAGAATATTATGTTTCATATCTTCCACTGGTAGAACATTTTCTTCCTTGGTATCCTTGTTTCCAATTCTAACTGTGCCTCTTCCAATGATTCTAGTTGATTCATCATTTCCAAATGATATTAATCCATCTATTTCCTTTCTCAAGGTTATAAACTTGTCCTCATCACTTTTCACGTGCTTTGAGCATCCATTGTCGACATACCAACCACATTTCTTATGTTTATCTTTTAGAGCAAGTGTTCATTCTTCATTGTTGAACTAATTCTTCTTTCTTATCCATATTCTTTGAGGTTCATGTCTGTAACTGTTGTTATTCTGTTTTGATTCTCTTGGAGGAACTGCCATTCTACAATCTTTGTCCATGTGTCCAACATTTTTTTACTTGTAGCATTCTATCTTAGTACTCAAGGATTCAAATTTGTTGTAGCTTATGTTTTGTGTTTCACTCGACCTTCTTGAATAATCATTTTGTGCATAACTTTCACGGTTGTCTTTGTTCATGTTATTAGCTCTACAATTCACAGCCTTATGTCCAAAATTGTTACATGAATAACATAAACCAAGAAAGATAGTTTGATACCTGAGAGTTGTTGATATTATAAAATGAGTTACTCTTATGAACCCTTCTTCTTCTTGAGGCCTTCTTATTTATGACTATCGTTGATTCTGAAACCTAAATTTTCTGGATGGAGGAGTATCTCTGTGATCTTCCTTGTAAAACTTCTTGTCTCCTCTGAATGTCTCTACATAGATTCTTGGTTGTGTTTCTTGATATTATGTTTTGAAGCTTGATCCATTTTCTGTCTGATTGTATCCAAGTCCGGAATTGTTATGATTTGGCCTTTGACTGCTAATAATATCGTCCAAAATTTTTGAGTTGTTCTGCATGTTTTTCTTTTGAAGATCTTTTCTGAATGTGACAATCTCTGCTTCCAAATCTCCAATGATACTGTATTTTTCTTCCAATCGTTCTTTGAGTGCTTCTTCAATTATTTTGTCTTCTTCAACTTGGATTTTCAATTTAGTGATCATTTGTTCTAGTTCTTCAGAGTTGGAATTTTGAGATTCCTCTTTTCTTTTTAGTTCTGCTTGCATTGAATTGCTTTTCTTCTTTTCCATTTTTATAACTTCTATGGCACTCATCAATTCTTATCTGTAGTCAAATTCTGCCTCTTCATATTCTTCGTCTGTGCCTTCTTCATCGGAGTCTTCTACTTCCATGAATAGAAGATTTTCTGTCTTTCTTTCACGTCTACATCTTCATCTGATGAGGTATTATCTTCTTTTGAGCAAAAGATTTTCTTGAAAAATTTGCCTTTGTACATTTGTTTTCTATTTGAATAATCTTATTCATTTCTTTTCTTTTTCTTATAGGGACATTTGTTAGTGAAATGACCAATACCATCACAATTAAAACACATCAATGGAAGCTTACCTCTGTATTTTCCATCGGTTCCCTTTTTCATCCTTCTGATGAAGTTGGCTACTTCTTCACCGTCTTCTGATATGTCACTATCGATTCTATCTAAATTTACCTTTTTCTTTGACTTCTTGGATGCTTTGAATGGTGTTTCTTTTGTGACTGGATTCTCCTGTTCATTTCTCATTTCGTAGGCTGTGAATATTCCATGTAGCTCATCCATGTTTATCGAATCTAGATCTATTCTTTCTTCTAGTGCTGAGATCTTAGGATCAAATATCATTGGAAGAGTAATTAGCACTTTTTGAACAATTATAGATTCACTATCTTCTTCTCCCAATCCTATGATTGCATTCATTGTTTCATCAACTCGTAAAAGTAAGCTGCAATATTTTCATCTTCTTTTATCTCCAGTTGTTCAAATTGACCTCTATAAGTTTGAAGCGTCGTTGCTTTGAATTTGTTCAAATTGACCACTATACGTTTGAATCTTTTAGAGAAAGTGTTCAATCTTCTTTGTTGAGATGCAATGCATAACTTTAACATATACCGAATCAACCAGACCATTCAAGAGTGAAATTTTGGATTTTTAATTAATTAGATTGAGTTTCTTTCAGTTTTCATTTGTTGGAGGAATGACAGGTTCTTTATATCCATCTACACTTGATTTCCAAACCTAAAATCCATATGCATGTACATATATTTTCATCCTTCTTCTCCAGAATGCATAGTTATGTCCATCAAATTGTGGTATTCCATTTTTGTACATACTGTTGCTCTCCATCATATACCTCTCAATGATTAAATTGATTTTTGAAGGAACCTGCTCTGATACCAATTTTTGGATTACTGAGAGGGGGGTGAATCAATAATATAGATTTTTACTCATTTTTAACCACAATATATAAATGTTTATTTTATTTTTTATTTTTTTTTAAATTTTTTTATCTTTATGATCAATTTACCATTATCATTCAACAAGTGCAGAATAAATGAACCATGAACAATGAGAAATCATACAAATACACAATACACCAGTTTTTTTACATGGAAACCCAATGCAAGAGAAAACCACAAAATGTTTTTCCTTATATGTCTTTAATAATTACATTCATTAGAAGCACCAACTTCCTTTGTTTTCCAACTGCAACTGGAAGGAGGCTCCAACTCCCTTTATTTTCAGGCTCCAACCTGAGGGAAGCTCCAACTCCCCAATTCTCTGTCTACAACTAGAAGGAGGCTACAACCCCCTGTGTTCTATGAATACAACTGAAAGGTGGCTACAATCACCTATCCTTACCTCGGTCAACCGCCCTGAAATATAAGTTTCAAATGATGAAACCACTTCCACATTGTCCCTATGAGATATACTATTGTAAACCTATACCAATATGTTCCAAAAACCTGTAACCAACCTGTACCAATAGCCTGTAATCAATTCTATACCAGAATTCATCATGTACCAAAAAATACCAATAGGTACATGACCTGTATATGTTGCAACTCACGTATGTACACACCCTGTCTATACTGCAGCCTGTGTATGTACACGAATTGTCTATACTTCATCCTGCACACACCTTAAGAAAGCTAGGGTTTTCACCTTTTCTAAAACTTAGACACTTTGTTGCCTTTGTCAAATCAACCTACAACATGTCACTGTGTCCAATCTGTAGTTGTTCCCTATGCATACATCATCATACATATCCCTTAACCAAGTGCATCTATATCTCTCTAGTCATGTTCCATACATGTGTTGTAATCATGATCAAGTGTAATAACTTTCACATGGATTAGAAATCAAACCCTCACTGATATGCAACCTCACACTACACAAACAACTTCACAACCACAATCTCTCAACCATGTAACACAAAAAAATCTCAAGAATGTGCGAAAAAATACAAGATATGCCTCAACAATAACAAGATGTATCAATGGTAAATATTAGATATACCAACACTCTATTTCTGTAGATCTGACCTATACAGTAAGTGTCATACAACCAATATCCTCTCTAGGGATAATCATCAAACTCCCATAACCATACCTCATGTAGATAATAATATCCAACTACATAGAAGAATATGACATACCTTTTAAACATGTAGATAGATCTGTTGTACTTGATCACTGTAGAGCTTCCTGGGAACTTGCTTTCAGACTCTGAGAACCTGACACTCTCAACAAATCAAACTTTCATGGTTTTTCCAAGTGTATGTGCCCTTTTATACTGTCATCATGCATACACCTAAAAAACTAGGGTTTTTTTTTCCAGTATTTCTGCAACTCTGAAACTTTCACCGTCAACCTTTCTTTCTACCTCAAACTTGCATAGCTTTAGATGTATCAATGAGTACCTACAATAAACCTTACACAATAATAGATATTCAATGTGATCAATAGGTGCTAATAGGAGACCCTTTCTCTCTTATTTATACTCTCCAAGTAGCTTCCTCTAGGGGTTACCTTCTAACCAACTTAACCCAACTTCCTTCTTTTAGGGATAACCCACTTCTAACCACTTATCCACTTACAACCACTTTATCCACAAATAGTAAACTCACCACTTCTTGTTGCAACTAATTTATTTTTAATTATTTTCTTTTTGAAACAACTTAACTCATGATTAACTCCTAGTTACAACCACTTTGACTAGTAAACTTCTTCTAGGAGCTTCTAGAATAAATTGGCTTCTTTGACCTTCTAGGGTTTCTTGATAACTCATGAGGGTTCTCCAACTTCACAAGGCCATAAATATCTAACTGTGAGGAGTTATGTGATGTTCCACATATCAACGGAAATGGCATGACATGTATTATCCATCTATAATAGTATTACCTGAAAATACATTGATATTCATATCTTTATACCTCAAACAATCTTGAGTCCCTTAACCATACTTTTGGGGCTACCAGAATTTGCTTCCGGACTTGTTTCAAGGGTTGACATCAATTACAACCAACCCAATTAATCAACAATATTCTTTCCTATTTTGAATGAAAAACACTTTTAAAGTTCTCTGAATTATGGACCTTTGTCTTTCCTTCTCATGGATGTGATAAAAAATATGGCATTGTGATGGATGTGAGAATTTTCTCATTTTACATATAATTGTTATTCTATTTTCTATACAATATTCTGCATATTATATTTTAATCTGTGGAAATTCCTGGTCCTCTTCTCAGGAATTCTTTTATGAATGTATTTTATTTCTCAATATGTAATATTTTATATTTTCGTTGAATGATAAAGATTGGGGTTTTCTATTCAATATTCTCCCATTTTAATATTCCAATGCAAAGATATTCAATATTTATCTTTAAGAAAACACAGAGGAGTGTCACCTCTATAAAAATGCAGGGGGATATTTTTTGCTCGTGAGGTTGTTGCTTGGACCTTGATAGATATAATAATAAACATTTTTGGTGACCATACTGGGGAGAACAAAAGGCTAGTTTCGTACACCAGAATTCTAATGACCCAGCCTCATCCAAATCAAGTCTAGTTACAAGTTGGTTTTGGAAATCAAACAAGCATTATGCATCAATTGTACGATTGGTATTGACAATAGCCAGAAATCTTGAAGATATAGAGAAATAATGGGAAACCCTCACCCACGAAGAAGAAATATA
This sequence comes from Picea sitchensis, assembly GCA_010110895.2. Lineage (NCBI taxonomy): Eukaryota > Viridiplantae > Streptophyta > Pinopsida > Pinales > Pinaceae > Picea > Picea sitchensis. The sequence continues at coordinate 6,114 of SNQJ01S0123498.1, read as the reverse complement.
AATCTCAAGAAGACAATATAGAAATTAAAATTTGGAATCATACAAGGGCCCAATAACAAGAAGCAAGAGAAACCAACTTCAAATTCCATAAGTTGGTGAAAGTTCCACCATTGAAACAAGAAGAAATCTAACAATGAGTGATAGAGAGGATAAACATGAGATCTTTGAAGTAATACATGAAAGACAAAGATTTCCATGAAGAAGGGTTAGAAATAGCCCATTTAATATTCAAGGAGAGCAACATCCACTACCCACTCTTCCACAAGGAATCTTGCTAGTATTTTCAGGAGATGGAGTAACAGATCCAAAGAGACATATGGATAAATTATTGACCATCTGTGAAATCCATTTAGTGGAACATGATAATGTAATGGTCACAATTTTTCTTCATACATTGGTAGGACCATCCCATTAATGGTACATGTCTCTTCCTACTCAATCGATCTCATCATTTGATGATTTAAAGACTATGTCCATGACCATGTATGCACCTCTAGTTTCATAACATACATTACTCACCCAATTCACTCAAATTCATTTGAAAACAGGTGAAAGGATCAAGGATTTCAATTTATGATTTTTTAAGACATTAAATCAAATTCCAAAAGAACAAAAACCAAACGCTCCAGTTGCACTTGGATATAATAATGAAATTCATGCAAATGTAAAATACTCTATCAGGGCTTCATAAATAGATGATTTATATGGAGCTATGCAAAAAGCAACACATATGGAACAAATCATGCTAGAAACAAACATTGATCCTAAGTTCATCATTGGGAAATTTTAAAGGCAAATGGAAACCCTTGTTATATCAAATCAAGGAGCATCAACCTCGAAGAATGTTGAACATCGGGGAACAAGGAATGCTGAAAATTGAGGAGTTCGTGGAGGAATCCTTCAAGGATTAATCCCTAATGTAAGAAATTATCCAACCATGACTCAGGAGATAAGGAAAAGAATGGAAATATCTTAGATGAATTGAACCATTTGACAGATGCAGAATGAGCTAACAAGATTGAGAAGAGGTGAAAATTGTGCCCCTACTAATTAAAATCCTAGAATTCTTGCCCATGATAAAAGAAGAAACCCTCTACAGGAGAAAAGAATAAGAAATGATGATAGAATTGAAGGGCATAAGCAAAGAGAACCTAGAGTTTCAAACCCTAATGCTATCATATTGGAAGAAATTTTTGAAGAATAAATTTTTGACAATTTTGATCAAGAGGTCGATGTTATTCAAGATGAAAGTCTTGAATCAATATAGATGGATGAAGGAGAATCGTCCTTGCATATTTTTGATGAACAAGAAGATTCTGATATCTCATAAGAAAATGTAGTGCAAACGAGGGAACATGTCAACAGATTCAAAACAAAATAAATTGTTGAAAAAGAAAAAGAAAAGACCAAAGCATATGCTTTAGAAGAAACAAAGCAACAAATAGTCTCAAATCAAATAAATAAGCCACTGCAAATGACCTATAATGTAATTGATGATTTGACCAAGTTGAGAATTACTTTGCTTTTCATGGAAGTGGTGAAAATCCCATAGCCAAGAGAAAATATTATCAATATTATTGATTAGCCAAGTACTAGAATAGAAGTTGTTATAACAAATTCTAACCCTCAACAAAAAATTTCAACAGTAAAAACCAAGGGTAAAGTTATGTCATTTTACATCATAATGGAAAATCATGATGTAGTATTACACAATTTTTTGGTTGATAGTGGAGAAACCAATAATATCATACCCTTGTCAGTAATGGAAGCCTTGGGAATGGGATGTACCAAATATTATGAAATTGGAGAAAGTGTCTATGCAATAGACTCAAGAAAGGTCCCAACATATGCATAGATTAAATATTTCTACGCATGGATAACTGCAGTGCCTCATATCATAATTGTTTTCACAATCATAGTGGTGGATCTACCTCCAACATATGGAGTAGTTCTATGAAGTGATTGGTGTTCACTAATTGGAGGTTACATCATGAACGATGTAAGTTGTGTGATGTTACCAAATAAAGATGGAACAATGGTGAGAGTCCCTCGAGAAGCCAAAAATCCATTTTCTTTCAGGAAAAAAGATAATAAATTAATGCAGGACTACATTGATGTTACGATAGGAAATTATGACGTCCTTGATCCAGATCATTCTAGTGTTTCAAAGAAGGAAGGACAAAAGTATTTTGATGGTTTATGGAATATGTCCTTGGATGGTGCATACTCCAAATATGGAAGAGAAGTAGGGATTGTTTTCAAGATCCCCCACTCAGTTATATATCCACACACTATCATACTCGAGTTTCCTTGTATGAATAATGAAGCATAATATGAAGCATTGATACAGGGGATGAATCTCGCATTACAAATTAAAATAGTAAATTTTATAGTAACTAGTGATTCCAAACCAGTTATAAATCATATTAAAAATAAATACAAGATCAAAAAAGAGAAGTTGAAATTCTATGTTAAAAGGGGAAATGAACTTACAGAATCTTTCAACTCATTTAATATCTCATTTATTTCCAAAGATAAAAGTCATAAGGCTGACTCATTGGTGATTGCTACATCTCTATTCAATCATGATGATTCCCATAATCAATACATTTTAGGTCAAGAGGATTTTCAGGACTTCAGTACCTGCTAATAAATATTGCCTTCAAGTTTTTAAAAACAATGAACGTGGGCTGAATTCCTTGTCGATACAAATGATTATATCAAAATCCCTAATGATCAAAGTCATGTATCAATTTCTAAGGATTGTATCAATTTAGAATCTCTTTTCACAAGAGATTACCAAAATAAAATTCCCAATTTGAAAGATTGAAGTGTCTATCAAAAAAGTGCAGGAAACTCAGAAAATAAATATTAGCATTTAAGATTCTCCAAAGTATGTAAACCTTGGTACTAGTTTCACTAAGAAAGAAGTTGATCCGTACACCATTTTGTTCAAAGAATTCTATGAAGTATTTTCTTGGACTTATGATGACTTGAAGTAGTATAATAAATCCATATTTCAACACATCATACCACTTAAAGAAGGAGCAAAGTCTGAGAGGAAAAACTTGAGAATCGTAAATCCTATATTAAAACCTCTGGTAAAAATTGAGTAGGAAAGTTCAAGAAGGCCAAAACAATCTTTCCAATTAGACACTCGGAATGGATTTCGAATCCTATTATAGTAAGAAAGAAAAGTGGGGAGATTCATCTTTGTTTTGACTTTAGAGATCTGAACAAAGCAAGTCTCAAAGACAATTATCCCCTCCCTAATATGGAAATGTTTCTGCAACAAGTGACTCGTTTAGCTCTAATGTCTATGTTGGATGGTTTTTCTAGATATAACCAAGTGTTGGTTGTAGAGGAAGATAGAATTCAAACTACTTTCACAACCTGGGAGACATATTCATATGCATGTATGCCCTTTGGTTTGAAAAATGTTGGAGAAACATTTCAGAGGGAAATGGATCATGCCTTCAAAGATTTAATTGGAAAATCCATGGCTAACTATCAAGACAATCTTATTATTCACCCCAAAGTAAGAGAAAATCACACCGAGCATCTAAGAGAAGTTTTTGAGTGATGTAGATTATATGGAATATCTTTGAATCCCAATAAATGTTTGTTTGCAGTTTCAAAGAGAAAACTCAATGAAGGAATTTATATTGATTCAGATAGAGTCAAATCTATCAATGATTTGAGTCCTCCAACATCGAAAAAAGGGGTACGATCATTTTTTTTCAAAATAAACTTTGTAAGGAGGTTTGTTCTAGATTATTCCATAATTTTGAAATTGATAAATGTCTTGTTGAAAAAAGACCAAAATTTTGAATGGACACAAGAAATTCAAAAAGGATTTGATAATATCAAGCATGCAATTACTTCATTTGCAGTCCTTGTTAGTCCAAATTTTGATCAAAATTTTATCATGCATTCTTTTCCTTCATAAGAGATCATTGCTTCTATCTTAACACAAAGAAAGCTCAAAGGAGAATAACTTCCAATAAGTTTTATGAGTAAAACTTTACATGATTATGAATTAAGATATTCAAAAATAGAGAAGAAGACTATCTCTTTGGTTAAAGAGGTGACACATTTCAGAACTTATATCTTGTCATCTCATGTCATAGCATATGTCCCAACATCTCCAGTGAAAATGCTCCTTAATCAACAATTGAGAGAAAGAAAATGGGAAAACTGGCTTGCAAAAATTCAAGAGTATGATATTGAGATCAAGCCCTTGAAAGCGGTAAAAGGACAAGGGTTATGCAAACTTGTGACATGGATTGATGCATTAAATGGGGTTATATATATTTCAATGGGGTCTTCCTCATCCAAACCAAAATGGTACAAAGATATAATCTTTTATCTAAAATCTGGTCAATTCCTAAATGGTATGTCTCCAAAGGAAAGAAGGGCATTAAAACTAAAGGCAAGCCAATATGTACTAGTTGTTGAAATACGTTTTTGAACAAATTTTGATGGAATGATGTTAAGATGCATTGATTCAATAAAAGCTCAAAAATTGCTTGTTGAATTTTATGAAGGCGTTTGTGGTGGATATTTTTCACCTACAACTATAACACTCAACATTATGACAATGGGCTATTATTGGCCCACTATTTTTAAATATTCATGTGCAATGGTTAGAAAATGTATTTCTTGCCAAATATTTTCAGGAACAATGAAAAGAGCAAAAATGTCATTGCAGTCCATAACAATTGAATAATCTTTTGTAGAACGGGGACTAGATGTCATTAGGCCAATTAATCCTAAGTCCAGTAAAGGTCACTCTTATATTCTTACTGCAATTGATTATTTTACAAAGAGGCAAGAAGTTGTACCTCTTAAGAGGGTTGATTATGAAGAACTCATTAATTTCCGCAAAGATAATATTTTATCAACATTTGGAGTTCCAAAGAAATTCATTACAGATAATGGATTAATATTTATCGGATCAAAGTTTACCAAATTTTGCGGGGAATTTGGTATTATAATGGGACAATCTTCAAACTGTTATCCCAGTGATATGGTTTAGTTGAATCTACAAATAAAACATTGATCCAAATCCTTAAGAAGACAATTAATGTGAATCAAAGAAATTGGCATACAAAATTAACAGATGCATTGTGGGCCAACAGACTTACACTGAAATAAAATGTTGGATTGTCAACATACACACTTGTATATGGGAAAGAAGCAAAAAATGGCAATTCATATGGAACTAAATACCTTATCACATGTTGTAAATTCTGAAGACAAAGAAGAAATTTATCCTCTACAAAGAAGGTATAATCATGTTGGATTACTGAGGGGGGGGGGGTGAATCAGTAATAATGTAATTATAATCATTTTTCTTCAAATGTTATATCAATGTAGAATTATTATCCAATAATGAGCAGTAAGAAATAAACAATCACACACACACACAGTACACCAGTGTTTTACGTGGAAACCCAAATTGCGAGAAAAACATAGAATGCTTTTTCTTATATGCCTTGAAGAATTACATTCATTGGAAGCTGCAACTGGAAGGAGGCTCCAACCCCCTAGTTTCTGAGGCTACAACCTGAGAGAAGCTCCAACTCCCCAATTCTCTGGCTACAACCAGAAGGAGGCTACAACCCCTTATGTTCTCCGGCTACAACTGGAAGGTGGCTACAACCACTTGTCCTTGCCCCGTCCTACCACCCTGAAGTAGAAGTAGAATGATGGAACCCCTGTCACACTATCACTATGAGATATGCCGCTGTAAATATATACCAATAAATCTATACCATGCATCAACCTCTACCTCAACCTGTAATCAACCTGTACTATAAACAAGTGCATCAACCATACACCAACCTATACCAAACAAACTATAATCAACTTGTACCATAAAAAAGTGCATCCAACCATGTACCAAGTATGTACCAATCAGGTTTCAAATACTCATCAATATGTACCAACATCATCAACTATACACCTCATGTATGTGCCGACTCATCAACTACTTGTCTCAACCATGTACTCTACATGTACCTAAACCAAAAGCCCTCATCAATTTCATCATCCAAATCTGATTTTTAGCTCTATAATAGACCTAGTGTATATGATCACATTCCTGCAAAC